>CM031237.1:1016530990-1016743473 GCA_018340775.1 Taxus wallichiana var. yunnanensis
TATCTCACATTATAGTTGAAATTGGAGCGGATGTAATCCTTGCCTTGCATCGTGTCCAAGAAATAGAAAAAATCTTCATGTACCTTTAGCTCATTGTAGCCACTACTACAAAGGTTCATACTTTCCAAAATATGGAAGCTCATACAACTGGTAAACTCCAATATGCTTTAGCAACTTCTCTCCAGTGTCATCATACACTAGGATGTCCTCTACTGTGCACTTGTTTGTCTTCATATTCAACTACACATCTAATTCATTTTGTTATTTGATGTGCGGTTATCACTTATCTTTCACTGTCTCGTGGTGAGAATCCCATTCTTGTCCCACTATCATGCCTTCTGGGTATTGCATCTCTGAAAAATTACTCTCGGGAGCAATTTCAACCTATGCTTCCACTTTCTTCTTCCCTTTTCTCATATGGCAATATTTTCTTTGGTGCCATTTGTAAATCACAATTTTGTTTTGTCCTCTGTAGTGTGAAAAAGATTTCCTTCTACCTTCTACAACATGAAAAATCAAACCCTAACTCAAATATGTGTGCCCTAGTTGAAATCATGTACCATAACTCTTTCGCAACACTTTGCCTCTCTCAAACCCTTCACCAATGGGGACATAAGCATCTCCTACACACAAATCTTCTCTCCACATCTGGTTTCACACTCTCTGCACCTCAACATGATTTTCTCAACTCATTTTACACTTGGCTCATTCAAATTTTTGTGATTTACAACGGTAAAAATGAACTCGTATCCCTTCCTTATATAGATTTTGAAAAATTTAGTGCATTTATTGCTCCTTCACCTACCAACAATCTTCATTAATTGACTCTTTTCACATTTTTCATGTGGTACATCTTCGCCTAAGCTATAACTCTTTAACATGCCTTCCTACCTTTTGGCTATAGACTTCTCTTGAATGCACTTCCATGCACCTGAGTACCTCGTCAATGCACCTTCTCTTGTAGTCTTCATGACCAGCTTACCTTCTGTTGTTATATTGTTCCTTCATTTATCTCCATATATGGTCCTTATTTGGAAGCAATATTTTGTACCAACTCTTCAAACTTTGAATAACACATGTAGCAGTTTTTTCCTTTATGTGTACCCATTTCTCAATAACCACCCCACATAAATGGTATGTGTATTCCTCTATGCATAAAAATATTGTAAATGGTAATTAGCTTCTGGCGCGCAAACATGCTTATTTCAAAAAACCAACTAAATTGACAAAGCATAGTGATGAAGAAGGAAATAAATTAAGGGAATACATAATTGAAAACCTAATCTAAATGGCAATACTACCTTATTACAAACACCAAGAAGACTTATTTATAGTAGGGCTTTAGCCTACTCCTATTGAAGTAACTGGGTAACCATATTCCATCAAGCATTTCTAACTGAAAGCTCATGTTTCAAGTATGTGAGTGATAACATATGGTCCTAACCAAAGTACTTTGAGTTTTCTAGGTGGCGCAAAAACTTAGAATCTTAGAGAAGCACCATCTTTCCTATCTCAAGCTTCTTATCCCTAATGTGCCTATCATTCCATGCTTTTGCCTAGATTTTTTTGCTTTTGACTCCACCATGTTATTTATCATTTCTCATCCAACTTAATAAAATTATCAATCCATTCTTCTAATGCTTGGTCATCACTAGACCTCCAAAGCACACACTACATAAAGAAGATAACATGAATTCCATAAGAAGAATTGTACATTCGGCAAACACCAATTAAAAAGGTGTGGCCTTTTTTAATCGATTGTATGTTGTTCTATATGCCCAAAGTACTGCAAAAAACTTATCATCCCAATCCTTTCTTCCAACATCACAAATATTTTTCAATGCCTCGGCTCAAAATCTTGTTGAAAGCCTCAACAATCCCATTGGCTTGAGGATGATATGGTGTAGTCTTATGGTGTGCAATCATGAATTCATCCAATAAAATTTTGATTATCTCATTCAGAAAATGTGTGCCCCTATCATTGGTCAAACTCAACAGAGACATCCATACATTGTAATAATATTTTCCCATAGAAACACGGATGTTGTAGACATTATACATCCTTTGTAGAGCCTTTGCTACCAACCTTTTCGATAGTTTGTGCAAGTGATTATATAGTGTGATCCAAATCCTACGTGTGGCTAGTTAAATAGGACCCATAAAATCTATAGCCCATTTCTCAAACGGTTCTGTACTAAAAATAGGTCTTAGAGGCATTTCATCTCGTTGAGTGGTTTCCCAAGCATTAACAATGATCATAGCCTTGTAATATGCATTACAATCTTTATACAGGGTCTCCCACCATAATCCAATGAGTATAATCTTGCACGTAGTGGCATCACATGCATAGTGCCCACCTGCAATACCACCATGAGCCTCCTCCATGATATTTGTGCGCTCATGTTCTAGTACATAATGGTGCAATACTTCATCTTGACCTAACTTGTACATGTCACCACTAATCAACATAAACAGTGCCACACAAATAGAAAGTTGTTTTTCTTTTCTAAGAATTTAATCCCTTTTTGGTGCCATACTTGTTCATAGAAAGACAACAATATCCTCTAATTCGATGGCATGTATTGTAACCTATATAACTTGCATTGGGCATATATTCAATTATATGTGCTTCTTCTCGAATGTATTCTAGATAAATGGTTTGGTCGAGAATTAATTTTCCCTTTGTTTTACCACAATTTTGAAATCAAATTATTTAAATAAGAGTACCCATCTACATATGCACCCTCGTAAAACCGACTTGTTTACCAAATACTTCAATGCCATGTGATCGGTATAAAATACAAATGATGTTGCTAAAGTGCTCGTCTGAATTTATGGAGTGCATAGATCATCGACAAAGCTTCACGCTCCGTAGTTGTATAATTCCTACTATGCAGAGTCAAATTTCTATGAGAAGATTAGATAGGATGATCTATAATACCTTCTCTAGGGTGATCCAACACCGCACCAATGGTTGTGTGATGCAAAATTCCTAGAATTCGGTGATACAAACCCAATAAAACCCTAGACATGCCGGCACATAACTCAATCTAAATTAAGCACTCACCCAAAGCACGCAAAGGTACCAAGTCCCTCTTTAAGGTTTAAGCTATAGCAGATGTTAGCATGATGGAGACTTAACATAAATAATTCTATTACTAGCTCATCATTCTACAGAGCATACCAGATCTATACTTAAGGAAAAATAGAATTAAGTACTAACCATGATGAGATCAAAATCATACTAGATTCAGATACACACAAAAACTAACACTTAGATTCAACCAATGTCCTCCATTATATTCAATGCAGTGAGTATACAGAAGCTTCATTACAATAACAGTAGCATGCACGTAACAACATCACTCTGTATATACCTCCTCTCTGTATGTCTCTCTATATATCTCTATTACACAATTTACTACATATTTATAAGGGTGGGGACTTTCCCTTCACCGCTTATCCACTCCAAAAATAGGTCGCATGCTCTTCTTAGCCACGCGCCTTTACAAAACTAGCCACACATGCAAGTGTGCTAACAATAGACTACTACTAGCTAACTGACAGTAGCAGATCTATTTCCGGCCTATGTCCATGTAAAGTGTTTTGTATATCAATCCTCCAAGAATAGCTAATAAATGGCACACACGTCTCTACTCCTCATTTGTGTGATCTATATGCCATCTCTAAAAATAGACCTTTATGAGTGAAAATGGCTAAGTCCTAAAAATCTAAACTTTTGTTCCATGTGTGTGTTCTCCCTATTCATTCACACCTTTGAATATGACTCACTTCCCCACGCAGACTTCTTGTGTGCTTTCTGTCAAGCGTTCTTTGATTAACATTACCCCACACTAATTTCATTGTCTCCTCAATAATGGTCATCTACAAAAACTAAAGTAAAGAATATAAGAATGGAAAGAATGAAAGAATGTAGAAAGAATGTTTTTAATTAACTCATAGTCTCTTCTTCATCTCAATGGTGCTTGAACAACTAATTTAGGATATTCCTATTTTATTTCAACCTCCAAGGTCTTCCATTCAACGAGTGCTTCCTCTGTTTTTGGAATGTCCACAACAATGGACTCCAATTCATCCCTCGCAATCTCCCCTTTTTCATTTTGCAAGACCAACATAATGCTAATCATTGCAGGTAATCCTCCTCTCTAGTAAATCCGTCTTCGCATAATGAGCTTCCCAAGCTCTCCCAATGGAGTCTTGTGGTGGTTCTTATGCTAATGTCAAAGCATCGCACATCTGTTTAACCATTGATAATATTTTTCGCCACCCAATGTTTTATCCTTCATCGCTTTTTGACCTCATTGTTCTCCTCCAAGGTTTTCATTGTTCTCCTCTTGACATCTTCATACATCGCATGTCTTCTCAAGCCATGTGTTTATTTATCTTTGTGTTCAGCAAGGCATCAAGCTCCTTCTTATTCTCTATGGTACGGTGATTGTACTCACTCACCTTGCTTTTCCTTATGTGAGAATCCCACTCCTAGCCTACGATAACCCCCTATGTATATTGCATCTATGAAAAATTTCTTTCAGAGCCATCTCCTCTTCTTCTTTGACCACCTTCTTCTTTCCCTTCACTCCTTGCAACTACTTTCTTGGGTGCCATTTCTACCTTGTAATCCTTTGTAGATCCTCACCTCTTGAATTATGTAATGTGTGAATCAAACCCTAGCTCGATTCAACATTCCCTAGGTGAAATTATGTGCCCTTACTCCTCTCTGTCACCTTTCTTCACTCAAACCCTTTACCACCGGGACACAACCTCTTTCTACGCACACACAAATCTCTTCACACGACTCAGTTACGCACCTCTCACACCTCAATACAATCACTCAGCTCTTCACACTTAACTATTTTTCAAATACTCTTAATCGCAATGGTAAAAATTAATTCACATCCCATCCTTATATACATTTTTAAATTTTTGATGCATTCATTGCTCCTTCACCTATTAAATATCCTCTCATTAATTAACTAATTCCATCCTTTCCACATGTTACATCTTCACACCTTAGATATAACCTTCTAGCGCACCTTCCCACCCTTTGGTCACGACTTATCTTCAGGTTCCACACTTCCTTACACCTGAGTACCTCGTCACTTCACCTTCTACTGGTAGTTGTTATGGCCTCTGCTTACCTCACGTTATACTGTCCCTTCATTCATCTCTATCTTTGGTCACTTTTTAGAGGCAAACCTTTGAATTGAAGAGCACACGTAGCAGCTTATTCCTTTCACCTTTCAATTCCCACAATCTTGTACCTGGATATCAAAACCATCCCACATTAAAAATATGTGTAGTTCTCTGCACATAAACATGCTTCATGTAGTAATTAGCTTAATGCAAATGCACGCAAGCGGCTTATTGCATAACACACCAACTAAATTGAAAAATCATAGCGACAAAGAAGGAAACACATTAAGGAAATACATAATTGAAAACCTAATCTAAATGGTAATACTACCTTATTACAAACACCAAGAAGACTTATTTATAGTAGGGATTTAACCTACTCCCATCAAGTAACCGAGTAGATGTGTTTCCATCAAGTGCTTCTAACTAGAAAGTGCCTATTTCAAGGATGTAAGTGATAACATACAGCCCCAACCAATGTACCTTAAGTTTTCCTGGATGGTGCAAGAACTTAGAGTCATAGAGAAGTACCATTTGTCTAATTTCAAACTTCTTATGCCTAATGTTTCACATGTCATGCTTTCGCCTAGCCTTTTCTTACTTCTGACTCTAACGTGTTATAGCTCGCCACTCATCCATCCGAATTATCTTTTCAACCATTCTTCTAAAGATTGTTCATCAGCTAGACCTCCAATGCATGTAATATGCAAAGAAGGTAACATAAATTCCATATGAAGAATAGCTTTTGCTGCACAAACACTAACTGAAATGGTGTGATTTTTTCAAAATTTTACATGTTTGATATGCCCAAAGTATTGTGATACTTTTATCATCCCAATCCTTTCTTCCAATATCACATATTTTTGTCAATGTGTGGCTCAAAATTTTTTGAAAGCCTCAACAGTTCCATTTTCCTGAGGATGATAGGGTGTAGTCTTATGGTGTGCAATCATGAACTCATCCAAAAAACTTGATTGTCTCATTAAGAAAATGTGTGCCCCTATCACTCGGTAAAACTCAAAGGACATCCATACCTTGTAATAATATGTTCCCATAGAAACTAAGCCGATGCAGCCACCAGTACATTCCCTGGTAGGTGCTACTTATGCCCACCTTTGACCAATTAGTCGATAGTCTGTGTAAGTTATAATGTAGCGTGATCCAATTTTACATGTAGTTGGTGAAATAGGACCCACAAAATCTATAGCCCATTTCTCAAACATTTTTGTGCTAGCAATAGGTCTCAGAGGCATTTCATCTCACTAACCTAGTCTTCCAAGATGTTGACAATGATCACATGCCTTACAAAATTCCTTACAATCTTTATAGAGGGTCTCCCACCATAATCTAACGAGTAGAATCTTACGCGCTATGGAATCACCTGCATAGTGGCCTCCCTACAATTCCACTATGAGCTTCTTCCATGATTCCCGTATGCAAAGGTGTTCCAATACACAATGATGCAATACTTCATCCCAACCATTTTGTACAAGTCACCACTAATTAACATATAAGGTGCAACACATATAACAAGTTATTTCTTCTCCAAGGATTTCATTCCTTCTGGTGCCATCCCTGTGTATAAAAAGACAACAATGTCCTCTAGTTTTGATGGCACATGTTGTAACCTGTATAACTATGCATCTGACATGGTATCCTCAATTGCATGTGCTTCTTCTCCTAACTGTATTCTTGATAAATGGTCTGGTCTAGAATTACTTTTTCTTGGTTTTACCACAACTGTGAAATCAAACTCTTGAAATAAGAGCACCCATCAACATATGTGCCCTTGTAAAACATGCTTATTTACCAAATACTTCAATGCCATGTGATCTATATAAAAGATGAATGGTGTAGCTAGTAGGTATTGGTAAAATTTATGCAACGCATAGATCATTGAAAAAGCTTCACACTCTGTAGTTATGTAATTTTATTCTATAGAGTCACTTTCTACTAGCAAAATAGATAGGATGATCTACAATACCTTCTCCAGGTTGAGCCAACACTACACCAATGGCCATGCTAGAGGTGTCAACATGTACATGAAATGGTTTGTCCCATGAAGGAAAATACAAAATAGGTGCAGGTAGTAAGTTTCTCCTTTAATGTCTTGAATGCGCATTGTTGTTGTTCTCCCTAGTAGAATGTACCTTTCCCTTTCAATAACTCTTCTAAGGGTGTGGTAAATTTCACATAGCCTTTGATAAACTTTTTGTAATATCCTGTATGACCCAAAATCCACGCACCTCACTTTGATGGTAGGTAGGTTTCCTTAGGCCTATAATGACCAAAAATTTGGATGGATCAACCAAAAACCCTCCTCATAGATTTGAGTCCTAATAAGTGTCCCAAAAGGTGTAGAAAATATGCACTTCTTGATGTTCAATGATATACTCAACTATCTACATCTTTCAAACATTAAGCACAGATTGTCACAATGATCCTTAACCAATCCATACACCATCCAATCATCTAAGTAGACCTATAAGAAGTTGTGAATAAATTCCTTGAATGCTTGAACAACTATGCGTGAAAATAACACAGGTGCATTTTTCAAACCAAAAGGCATTATAGTATAGGCTAAGCTACCCCATTCAATAGTAAATGTAGTCTTTTCTTGATCCTCCTATGTAATCCGAACTTGATGATACCCAAAAACCCATCTGATAAACAAATAGATTTCGTGCCCTGCAACTCCTTTTAGTATTTCCTCAATAAATGGCATAGGGAATGAATCATTGTTACATGAAACATTCAGCTCCCCCGTAGTCCACACATATTCTAATATGTCCATCCTTCTTGATACTGATCACCATTGACTAACCCATTCTGACTCATCAAGGGGCTTGATAATTCTAGACTTCAACATGTTATCAATCTCTTCTTTGACCTTTTCACGCAAATTGGGGTTCATTCTGTAAGGCCTCTTTCTAACTGGGCGCACACTCTCTTTAAGCCGTATCTTCATCTCCCCTAACAATTCATGCATGCCTTTAAGTTCATGGTACCCCCTAGGAAATAGGTCCTAGTAGTCCCTTAATAACTCTATGATTTTTGCCACTTCAGAGTCTGACCAATAATCTCCAATTATGGCTTCCTTAGGCTCAATATCTATTCCAATATTCACCCACTTTGTCTTCATAGGTTCATGATAGGCGCATGGTCCTATCTCGCACTATCCAATACCTCATGCCTTCTTATTGAATGGTTTACATCCAAATTATCTACTTCTTCATCATCCACTAGGTAGACCATTTTTCCTTTCTCTTTCTCAAGGAAAGCACGTTGAAGTAATGTTGCATCGGCCCTTGGTTCTTTATCAAGATGCACTCCTAAGTCCTCTTTATCTAATAACTCTGAAGGAGTTCTTCAGCCTTGGCACTATCCCCCATAGTTAAGCACTTGATAACTTTCAATGCTTCTTCTATCGGAGGTTTTGTAGAGAAGAAGTCAAATGTCTGGCCATTCCTGCAATTAAATTCTACCAATTTCCAATTTCTCTATGGAGTTCTGCATATACATACCAAGCATGCACGCAGCCTTGTAAAGTGGAATAAAACCGTGCACCCATAGTGAAGGTGGTAAAGCTTCTTACCCTTCTATCTAGAGTCTCTCACACTTTTGAACATGGTGTTGAATAGGTTGATCACCATGATAATTACATATTTGTGTAGGTGCATTGCTCCTAAAGAACCTAGTAGTAAGAGCAACCCCAATTTCATCCCATTCGACTAGATTATCCTCTGTGGACCACCCACTAGCATGTTGTTGTCCCACGTAGTGTATATGCTAGCATATTTCTCCTCTCCAATGGGTCTATCCATTTTTCTTCCATGGCACGCAAGAATACCATGGGATCCCCTTCTCCTATGTAACAAGGTACTAAGTTGTTACCTATCCTCTTGACATAACACGGTTTTGTGCCTCAAGGGAATATGCTCTTTACTTCACGCCCTACTAACTCATAAGTGCTTTATGAGCCCAATTATCACAAGAAACACTTGTAGTATCACTAATAGACTGTGCATCCTCCCACTGAATTAGTCCTTCTTTTGTTGGTTCAATCATCTCTGGATCTCGATGGCGCGTACATAAATCCTATTTAGATCTTCTTCACTTAAGGGCTCAACATAGGGTGTAAATTTCCATCTGATTAAAGGGATAATGACCCTTTCCTCTTTATTTTCAAAACTGATATAGCCCTTGTTGAACCGAAGATCAACATTATTTTCATAGCACCAAGGATGCCCTAATAGAGCTGGGAAGCTATCTGACTCTGTAACGCTAAAAATTCAAAGTCTCTAGTGAACTTGGCTCCTTGTATGGTAATGGATGCATCTTTTAAAACTCCTATGGGAGTGGCCTTAGTCCAATTAGCCATGAATAATACATTAGAGGATGGCTGTAATGGGGGTCTCCCCATTTGTACCCATGCATCCAAGGTAAGAACATTGACTTCCATGCCTATATCAATTAGTATATTACTCAACAACCACCCATCCAAAACAACATTCAAAGTGATTTCCTTGTCATAATCTAGGCTATGAGGAGGGATATTTGCATGCAAGATCTGTCGTCTAGTCTCAATACTTGTGTGCAGAGTGTTCCCTTTTAACCAACTCCCTAACAGTGGAATGATGTTCTCCTGGCACAACATTTTGCACACTTCTCTCAAGTCATCTATATCAGTTTGGACCATCTCTGATGCTTTCTTCTGCTCCTTTAAATATTATATCTCACCCTAAAGATTCCTTAGAACTTCCATGGTATCCTAATAAACCTCCTTCTGATAGGCAGGATCTGGGTACCGTGCATGAAGAACCTCATCTTTAGTGATGGTAGGTTTCTGTTGTAATGCCTCCTTAGACACGTGTTACCTCAATGACGGGTCATGATCCTCACTTGTAGTGCCTCGGACTCTACTTCTATTTTGGGCATCCATTGATTGTCCAATAAGACGCATTGCATTCTAACCATCCCAAAGTGCCTTTGTTTTTGTTTATGTTTCTTACTCAGATGCTCATATAAGTCTAGGCACTCTTCATAGCTATGGTTCTTTCCACATAAAGAACATGCAATATTCTAAGGGAACTCACACCTATAGTGATCATAGATCCACATGTATAACACATTCTCCGTGAGGGAACTCACTTATTCCACCACCATGGCCTCGTCCTCCAAATCCACCGTGGTATCCTCGACCTCTACCATGGCTGCCTTCAAAACACCCCTCATTTCATCATAGTGTGCCTAATTGTGCTCTCGATGATGCTCATTCTTTCCTTTAGAGTTATCTGAAACTCCTGTCTGCATACACCAATATCTATAGCATCATGGATCTGTCCAATCATCCGATAGTCCTCCATGTCATGAGTTGTGGACCTGTAGATTTTACAGTAGCTTGAAACATTCTTCCTTATCATGCATTGTAATAATGGGCAGTGGCTAGCATCATGGTTTAAGTGGCATATCTCACAATCCATCAACAATGAGCATACTATTCTGTCGAGGACAACTATCCTTTGTGTGACCCTCTACTTCACAATTTGTACACCAAATTCCTAAGTGCATTTCATGGGCTGAATTCATTGATAATTTCTCTAGCTATTTTTCCATAGCTGTAATTTGTGCCTCTAAGAATGGGCTAACGCCAATGTCAATACTCCCAACTACCTCAACACGTAGGGCTGATTCCAATGCCTCACGGATCATCAGATATGTCTTATGTGATAGTGCCCTCCTAAATGGTGTAATCAATCCCCCAACAAACCATTGTGCATGCTAGCTTGTGTGACTATCATAACAAAGTTTAGACAAAAGCGTTTTAAAATAGGCATCATACTCACGCACACTCTCAGTAGTGCCTTTCTTAATATCCTTGAGTGCACTTATAGTCTTTTTCTCAAATTTAGGGATATAAAACTCTTTTAAGAATGCATCCTTCAATGCTACATAATCCATGCAAGTCTGATCAGGGTCAAACTTTTGTACCCAGCCATGCACACACCTCAGAACGTAGTAGCAAATTGGCTTGCCTTACACTCATAAGATGTGATTCCTTTTTCATGCCACAATATTTCACACATATACACATGTTCAGAACATCTTATATGCCCCTATACTCTGGAAGATGAAGAGACATTTCCATATAAATATTCTAGGGTTGGTGCAGACCTTTCCCACATGATCAAGAACATCCGGTTCCACTGAACTCAAACTTCCCATGCCTCCTGATCCCGAACCTTGTAGCTGGAATAGGTCCTATAGACATACTCCCTTATGCTCCGATAGTAGTACTATATTGAACCCCTACGGTTTGTGAAGTAGTTCCACTTCCAGAAGTGAATCCAACATTCGGTGCGCTCATATTCTATGTGCGATGATGCACCTGAAAACACACCTCCAAATAATAATGAAGTCGTCTACCCTACCATTGATGTGCTTGCTCTCTTACTTCCCACACTTGCTTGTTG
The DNA here is from genome assembly GCA_018340775.1 of Taxus wallichiana var. yunnanensis. NCBI lineage: Eukaryota > Viridiplantae > Streptophyta > Pinopsida > Cupressales > Taxaceae > Taxus > Taxus wallichiana. The sequence goes on from CM031237.1 coordinate 1,016,542,618, forward strand.
ATTACTTGTCATACTAGATACTAGAAAACCAAGTGTAAGGGATAGGTTACCAGGTGGATTCAGATGCATGCCCATGGCCCGGTAGTCTCTACTTGCGCTTTCTACATGAAGCTTAGGGGGATCCCTATCATGCTTTCAAGATGGGGAGTTACTCGATGCTCTTACTTTATGTCTTCTACGTGAGATTTAAATCCTTCACGATCCATCTCTCTCATCAACTCCATACTTTTGCAATGGTACACGATTCTCCATCTCCCTCTCGCACACCTCATTATACTTAAGCCATCTTTCCTCTCTTTACCTTTTTCCACTAGGTCTACCATCTTGTCACCAATCTTGTTCCTGCCCCCATGCATGGTGGGGTTTAGTTAGCCATTGGTTTACTCTCCAGATTCAAATTTACCATCAGGATCTTGATCGCCAATGGAATGCCTTATAGGTAAGCTCCCCGTGGATGTTGTAAGAACTAGAATTCAGCTACCTTTGGACATGAATAAGTGGAAATTGAATATTCCAAGATATAACTATTCAAGACACCATGGAACCACATATCCATAACTCAAGTCCAAATCAAATCAGCATCATAAAGGGCTTGGAATTATTCCTACATCTAGACAAGTGCACGATACCTCCAATTCTTCTTAGATGCATAAGCAATCAACCACTCATATAATTCTACTAGAAAGATAATAAAAAGCTCTCATATAAACTATCATACAGATTCTGTTCCACCCAAGTGCATGCGTTAAACTCAGATCTAGTGTTGAACCACCGTGCGTATTATTCTTCCAGATCACGTATCCATTCTTCAATACTTGCTAAGGTCAAATGGTATGTCTTTGTTATGAACCATCCTGGAAAAAAATGAAAAGAGGTCCCAAAAATGGAACCAATGATGCACCCTAGAATTCAAAGTGATATAAACCCAATAAAACCCTAGATGCACTCGACACATCACTCAGCCTAAACTAAGCACTCACCCAAAGCACGCAAAAGGTACCAAGTCCCTCTTTAGGGTTTTTATAGTAGGATGTTAGCATGATGGAGACTTAACATATATAGTTCTATTACTAGCTCATCATTCTACAGAGCATACCAGATCTGTACCTAAGGAAAAACAAAATTAAGTACTAACTATGATGAGATCAAAATCATACTAGATTCAGATACACACAAAAACTAACACTTAGATTCAGCCAATGTCCTCCATTATATTCAATGCAGTGAGTATACAGAAGCTTCATTACAATAATAGTAGCATGCGTGTAACAACATCACTCTATATATACCTCCTCTCTATATGTCTCTATATATCTCTATTACACAATTTACTATATATTTATAAGGGTGGGGACTTGCCCTTCACTGCTTATCCACTCCAAAAATAGGTCACATGCTCTACTTAGCCACACACATTTACAAAACTAGTCACACATGCAAGTGCGCTAATTATAGACTACTACTAACTAACCGAAAGTAGAAGATCCATTTCCATCATGTGTCCATGCAAAGTGCTTCATATCCAATGCTCCAAGAATAGCCAATGTGTGGTGCACATGTCTCTACCTCCTTTGTGTGCTCGCTCTTCGCCATCTCTAAAAATAGACCTTTATGAGTGAAAATGGATAAGTCATAAAAAGATGAACTTTTTCTTCGTGCATGTTCTCCCTATTCATTTGCACCTTTGAGTATAACTCACTTCCTCGCATGGAATTCTTGTGTGCTTTCTTTCAAGTATTCTTTGATCAAAATTGTGTCGATGCGTCCACATGTACATGAAATGGTTGGTCCCATGAAGGAAAGCACAAAATAGGCACTATACTAAGTTTCTCCTTTAATGTATCGAATTCGCGTTACTCTGACAGCTTCTCCCCAAAGAATGTCCCTTTTCATTTTAGTAACTCCTCCAAGGGTGCGGCAACCTTAGCATACCCCTTTATAAATTTTCTATAATACCCAGTGTGACCCAAGAATCCACGCACCTCACTTTGATTGGTAGGCTTTTCCAGATCGATAATGACTTCAACCTTAGCTAGATCAACCGAAACCTTCTTCTTTACAGATGATGTGCGCTAATAATGTTCCAAATGGTGTAGAAAATACACATTTCTTGATGTTCAAAGAAATACTCAACTACCTACATCTTTCAAACATTAAGCGTAATTTTCACAATGATCCTTAACAAGTCCATACACCATCTAGTCATCTAAATAAACTTGCAAGAAGTTGTGAATAAAATATTTGAATGCTTGAACAACTATGCATGAAAATACAACAGGTGCATTTTTCAAACCAAAATTCATCATAGTATAGGCAAAGCTTCCCCATTCAAGAGTAAAATTAAAAAAGTCTTTTCCCCGATCCTCCTATGTAATCCTAACCTGATGATACCCAAAGAATCCATCTGTAAACGAATAGATTTCATACCCTTCAACACCTTCTAGTATTTCCTTGGTTAATGGCATAGGAAAGGGATCACCACACATGCAGCATTCAACTCCCTATAGTCCACACATGATCCTAATCCAACCATCCTTGATATTGATCACCATTGGGCTAACCCATTTTTAATCGTCAAGGGGCTTAAAGATTCCAGACTTCAACATTTTTTCAATCTCTTCTTTGACCTTTTCACACAAGTTGGGATTCATCCTATAGGGTTTGTTTCGACTGTAACACACTCTCCTTAAGCTTTATCTTCATTTCCCCTAATGATTCATGCACGCCTTTGAGTTCATGGTATCCTCGAGGGAATAAGTCCCGATAATCTCATAACTCAATTTTTTTTCCACTTCAAAGTCGACCAATAGTCCCCAATTATGGCCTCCTTAGGCTCAAATTTTAATCTATATTAACTTTTTTGGTATTCATAGGTTCATGATAGGCATGTGGTCTTATATGCACTATCCAAAACCTCACACCTACCGTTTGAATGGTATACATCTAAATTTTCTACTTCTTCATCATCCACTAAGTAGACCATCTTTCCTTTTTCCTTCTCAGGAAACCACACTTAGGTAGTGTGGCATCTGTCTTTGTTTCTTTAGAAAAATGTGCTCCTGAGTCTTCTTCATCAAACAAATCCTAAATGAGTTCTTCCACCTTGGCACTATCTCCCATAGTTAAGCACTTTATAACCTTTAATGCCTATGCTACTAGGAGGTTTAGTAGAGAAATATTCAAATTTCTAGATCATTCCTATAATCAAATCCTTCCAATTTCTAGTCTCTCTATGGAGTTCCACATATACATACCAAGCGCGCAGCCTTGTAAAGTGGAATAAAATTTGTGCACCCAGAGAAGGTGGTAAAGCTTCCTACCCCTCTATCCATAGTCTCTCACACTGTTGAATGTGGTGCTAAACATGTTGATTACCATGATAAGTGCATATTTGAGTAGGTGCATTGCTCTAAAGAACCTAGTAGAAAGAGCAATCATAATTTCATTCCATCTTACAAGATTATCCTTGTGAACCACCCACTAGTGTGTTGTTATGCCACGTAGGGTATATGCTAGCATATTCTGTCTCTCTAGTTGGTATTTATTATATTCTTCCATGGCGTGTAGAAACATCGTTAGAATCTCCTTTTCTAGTGTAATGAGGTATCGAGTTTTTACCTATTCTCCCGATACTACGAGGTCTGATATCCCACAAATGTGCTCTTTACTGTTCCCTACCAACTCATAAGTACTATGAGCCAAATTATCACATGCAACACTTGTAGTATTACTAATAGACTGTGTATCTTCCCATTGAAGGATTCCTTCTTTAGATGGCTCAAGTACCTCTGGGTCCCGGATGTCACATACATTAATCCTATTTAGGTCTTCCTCACTCAAAGGCTCAACATAGGGCATAGATTTTCCATCTGTTAAAGGGATAATAACTCTTTCCTCCTTGTTTTCAAAATTGATATAACCCTTGTTGAACCAAAGATCAACATTATTTGCATAGCACCAAGGATGCCCAAGTAAATTTTGGAAACTATCTACCTCTGTTAGTCCCAAAACCTCAAAATACCTAGTGAACTTGGCTCCTTGTATGGTAATGGATGCATCTTTTAGAACTCCGATGGGAGTGGCCTTAGTTCCATTAGCCATGAACAATACATTCAAAGATGGTTACAATGGAGGTCTCCCCATTTGTACCCATGCATCTATTATAAGAATATTAACTTATGCGCTTGTATCAATCAATATATTACTCAAAAGCCACACATCCACAATAGTATTCAAAGTGATTTCCTTGTCATAATCTAAGCTATGAGGGGGAAGATTTGAATGTAGGATTTTCGTCCAGCCTCAATACTTACGCATAGAGTGTTTCCTTTTAACCAATTTCCCCTAATAGTGAATGATATTCTCTTAGCGCAACATCTTGCATACCTCTTTCAAGTCATCCATATCAGATTGGACTTTTTTACCGCTTTCCTTTGCTCCATCTTCTATGATTTCTCCTTTTAATATTGTATTTCAGCCTGAAGATTTTTAATACCTCCATCATTTCTGATAAACCTCCTTTTGATGGGCAGGATATGGGTACTGTGGATGTAGAACCTCCTCCTTAGTGATGGTAGGATTTTGTGCGCAATGCTTCTTTGCGCGTGCTACTTCAACGTGGGTAGTGATCTTTACATGCAATGCCTCAGATTCTTGTTCCAACTTGGGCATCCACTAATTTTCCATAGCGCATTGTATCCTAACCATCCTTGCACCTTTGTTTTCTTGTTTATGCTACTTACTAAGATGCTCATATAGGTCTGGGAATTCCTCATAATTATGATTCTTTCCACAAAAAGAACATATAATATTCTGAGGACATTTGCACCTGTAGTGGTTAGGAGATCCACATGTATAACATGTTCTATGAGGAAACTTGCCTCGTCCACCACCATGACCTCGTCCTCCAAATCCACCATGGTATCCTCGACCTTTGCCACAAACTCCCTCAAAATGCCCTTCATTCCGATCATAACATGCTTGATTTTGATCCCGATCTTGATGCTTGTTCTTTCCTTTAGATTTATCTCGATACTCTTGTCTATCATACACCAATATCTATAGCATCATGGAACTGACCAATCAGCCAATAGTCTTCTCTATCATGAGTTGTGGACCTATAAATTTTTATAGTAGCAAGAGATGTTATTTCTTATTACACATTGTAATAATGGGTAAGTGGTAACATCATGGTTTAAATGACATATCTCATAGTCTAGCAGATAATGAACGTACTTAATCTTTGGGGACAACTATCCTTGGTGTGACCTTCCACTTTATAATTTGTACACCAAATCCCCATTCATGTATCATGTGATGAGTTTGTCCGATAGCTTCTCCAACTAATTTTCCATGGCTGCAATCATTTTCCAAAAATGGGCTCACCCTAGTGTCTATACTTCTGACTACCTCAGCATGTAAAGTTGCTTCAAGTGCTTCACACGGATCAATGTATGTCTTATGTGATATCACCTTTATAACAGTGTAATTAGACCTCCAACGAACCATTATGCATGATGTTGCATGAATATCATAAGAAAGATTAGATAAAAAACATTTTGAAATGGGCATCATACTCTCTAACACTCTTAGTTCCTTGCTTAATATCCTTGAGCAGGTGCTTATACTCTTTTACTCAAACTCGGGAATGTAAAACTCTTTAAGGAAATCATCTTTTAAAGCTACATAGTATAGCAAGTCAATTTTGATTAGGGTCAAACATTTTGTACCAGGTTGTGTACATGCCCTTATAACGTAGTGGAAAATTGACTTGCCCTATGCTCGAAAGCGTGATTCCTTTCACATGCCACAATATTTCAAACATGTGCACATTTTCAACATCATCTTCTATGCCCCTATACTCTGGGAGGAAAAGAGACATCTCCATGTAAATATTATACTAGGTTGGTACCCACCCCAAATGCGTTCCCGTAGCCCTTAGGTCATCTCCACTAGTGGTGTGTTCTACGTGAGGCCAAGGGGGATTCCCTGTTATGTTTTCCCAAATGGGGGAGTTCCTGATGCTCTGGTTCCACATCTTCTATGTGAACTTCAAATACTTTGTGATCCATCTCTCTCCACAATTCCATTCACTCTGCAACATCCTGCTACTTCTCTATCTCCCTCTCGCACGCCTCATTATACTTAAACTACCTTTCCTCTCTCTACCTTTTTTTCACTAGGTCTTCCATCTTTCACAAAACCTTCTCCTACCCCCACGCGAGGTGGGGTTTAGTTAGCCATCGGTTTTCTTTCCCAAGTTCAAGTTACCATCAATATTTTGATCACTAGTGGAATGCCTTGCATGGTAAGTTCCCTGGGATATCATAAAAATTGGAATTCTACTACCTTTGGAAAGAATAAGTGGAAATTGAGTACTCCAAAATATAGTTGTTCAGAACACCATGAAACCAAGTATCCACAACACATGTCCAAATCAAATCAACATCATAAGGGCCTGAAATTCTTCCTACATCCAAATAAGTGTGTGATACCTCCAATCCCTTTTAGATGCATAGGAACCAACCACTCATATAATTCTACTAGAAAAATAGTGAAGAAGCTCTCATAAAAACTATCATATAGATTTTGTTCCACCCATGTGCATGTGTTAAACTTAGATCCGATGCTAAACCTCCGTGCGTATTCTTCTTCTAGATCATGTATCCACTCCTCAACACTTGTTAGGGTCAACTGATATATCTTCATCATGAACCATCCTGAAAAAACTAAAAAGAGGTCTCGGAAAAGGAACCAATGATGCAACCTAGAATTTACCAGTAAAAACCTTGGCACACTAGCACATCAACGGCTTAGACTCGAGTTCTCACCCAAAGTGTGCAATGGTACTAGGCCCCTCTTTAAGGTTGCTATTACAAGATGTTAGCATGATGAAGACTTAATGCATTTAGATCTGTAATTAATATGACATTCTACATAGCATGTTTAGATCTATATCTAAAGAAAAAATTTAAATAATATCCATAATGAAATCAACCATGCAAGAACCAATTATACTCAAGATTAATACTTTGATTCAGCCAATACACTCCATTATATTAAACACAATAAATACACAGAAGCTCATTACAATAGGTAATACCATAAGCTTATGCGTGCATCAGATCTGGCAACATAACTTCACAATAATTCAGTTCTCACCAGTCCTCCTATACTACATAGATCACTACATATTTATAAGGGTGGGGACTTTCCCTTCACTGCTTGCATAACTCCCAAAATAGGTCACATGCTGAAAATAACCATGCACCTTTACAATAATAGCCACACATGCAAGTGCGCTAACAATAGACCTCTTTTGGTTAACTGGTAGTAGCAATTCTATTCTTATCCCGAACCCATGTAAAGCACTTAGTAGCCACTCTTCTAATAATAGCCCATGTGTGTCACACAAGTCTTTACCTGGTTTGTGTGCTCTACATGCTATCTCTAAAAATATCTCGTACATGTGAAAATGGATAAGTCCCGAATCTTCCTTGTCTTCTGCACGCATGTCCTTCCTTATCCTTATGTCTTTAACTACACCATGTTCTGACGCACGAACCTCCTATATGCCTTCTGCTAATTATCAAACTTTGTCTGCTCAACATTACCCCACACTAAACTACATTGTTGCCCAAAATGGTTTCCTTTTAATATGGAATAAATAAAGAATAAGGAATGGATGAATGTAAAGAATTACTATACAAAGAATATTTATTTACTCTGCACCATCCTCTACTTCAAATGGAAGAATTAGTTATGGATATTCTTCTTTTATTTCTAACTCTAATGTTTTCCACTCATTCAGGATGTGGACTCTACCTTTTCTAGAATATTTACTGCAATAGACTCCAATTCATCCTGGGTAATTTATCCATTTTCATTTTGTAATACTAACATAACATTTTAGACATTATTCCTTCCGTAAGATTCATCTTTTACGTTATAAGTTTCCCAAGTTCATCCAACATGTTCTTATGGGGCTCCTAGCTAATTGCAAGGGCCTCACACTTTTTCTTTACCAGTTTCATTATCTCCACATGCCCCATGGTTTCATCCTTCATTACCTTCAGAAATCATTGTCCTCTACCATGGTCCTTATTCTTATGACTCGCCTCTGAGCTCTCTGCAAATATTCAACACTTGATCCAATTTCTTCACTCCTCCCGTAAGGTTTGGAGTAGTGCCTCATATGATGAAATCTTTCACACTATTGCAACCTTTGCCCTCTCTACCTCTGCTCAAGGTCCTTTGGTGTTGGCATCTAAACTGGTCCTTCCTCAAGCACCAGATCAACTAAGGTACGCACATAGTGCATAGCCGAAGGGAACTTTTTGGGTACCTTGGGCTCTAAGTGTGTTCTTCCTTGTAGGATATGATCCCCTATTTCCTCTGCCATACCAATAAGGACCCCATTTTTCTTCTACTCCAAAACCTTCTCCCCTTTTAAATGTGTGATCCTACATCTCTTTGGCCTTGATCTCTTCTCTCAGCACTTTGATAGTGGAATATTTGTCTATGTTCCTCTGCGCCACCTCTGTAGATACTTTTACCAAGGCATTACTTACCTATTCATCGACATAAACAATGGGTTTAATAGTTATATGTATTTCTAAGGTGCCTTCTTAAATCTTCTTAACACACAGGATTATTCGCATACATCGAATTTTGGCTCATCATGTGTGTATGCATAGACCAAGATATTTGCTTCCTTATGTATGTGGTGGCCATGTCCTCATCCATCAACTCCCATCCATATAACTCCTTAGGTCTCACCGTGCTTTGAAAATGGGTGCAAACAATTTTTCTTATGTCCTCAGCATAGCCCAAAGGTGGAACAATAAACTCCCCACTTGTTCTTTTAGTTCTTGGCCCCTTAGGAATTGGAGTGCCAAGATTTGGAGTCATATCTTCTATGTCTTGAGCATTATCTAGTCCTACTTCTTCTTCCTTTACCCCTTCTCCTTCATTATTCACATCTTCATCTTTCATTTCTTCATCCCTTAGCTCTTCCACATCCTCTAGTTGTGTAGGAGATTCAGTGTGCTATCTTCACACTCTTCCACCTCCTCATTTCAGCTTCAATTTTCTCCTTCTCTTCTCAGTTGTCTCCTTCTATGGAGAGAGTCGTGGTGATCTCCATACTTATTTGGGAGTAGCACCTTGAGTTCTTATTCATCTAAACACCCTCTTAAAGTGGCATTCTTCAAGGTCTACTCCTACCTCCAATTCTTTGTCTCCTTCTTCTTATGTCTAGGGTGGAGTACTTATACACATAGATTCTACCTTATCTGAGGGTTTCCTTCATCCTCTATGTACCAAGCCACCATTTTCTTCACGCTCTTCCTCCTCATCATCTACCTCTATAGGTTCAATGGGCTTTGGATCTGGTATATTCTCCACTATATGCTTTCCCTTAGGTAACCCTAGGAGCACAACTCATTCTCCACATATTTGTTACCCTCCAACTTAGGATTAAGATAAAGGTAGATAAGCATGGCCCCACTATCTCCAATTTCTATAATCATGGGCTTTATGATTATCATGTTTGAAATCAGCCTCTCAATGTAGGTAGTCTAACTTGGATATACATAAATCTTACAGTGTGTGGTAGTCATAGTCTACCTTATCTGCAACAAATTTCAGGCATTGCACATTATTGAACCGATGGATTGAATCACGGAAGTAACACGCTATGAAGGCATATTTGAGCTTACACTAGGGGGTCCAAGTCCAATCCTTCATCACAAATCACGTGATGTAAAAGTGTTGATATACCACGACCTAGACTTCCTTTCCCACCACTGAAGGTAACTCCTTGGGGATGCCTCACTCCTCTTTAAATGCCACGCAGCCTATCATACCAAATTTCAGCCCTCTTCTTTTAAGGACCCACCCATTGACCCTTCACACAATTACTTCTCAAATCTTTCCACTAGGGACTTATTATGTATGGGGTACCTATGATGACTTTTATTATAGAAGGTTTAAACATTGACAAGTGATTTTGTCTTAAGATGGTGTACTCTTATGACTTAGAAATCTTTTGGATAGGTACATTTTGTTGTGTTTTTTCTTAATTAAATATGAAGTAATCCATCTCTTTTATGTAGAATAAGTCACTACTTTGCATTGAGAAATTTAGTTTCCATTTTCTTAAATCTATTTTTAGAAAAACATTACCTTGGATCAATTCTATTGATCCAAGGTATGATTTTAATTCATGACTTTGTGGTCATAACGACCAAGTAAGATAGATTAGGTGATCTCTAGATTCTGACTATGCTAAGGAAATAATGAACTCTTTAGACCCTGCTGCATATTTGAATTTCAATGATTATTTTGGTTCTTTTTGTTAGTAGAATGCATACTTGCTATGAACGAGGGAACCTAATTTAACTATGTTTTAATGTTAGTGACTATAGCCTTAAGTTAATTCTAACCTATGTCTCTTTGATATTTGTTAATTGGGATGTTATGACTTAAACTAAAGACCTACCTATGGACCTATGTTGATTTCCTAAATTAATGTCTAACCTAACTAAAGGAATGGCTAACCTAAGGGGACCTATGGAATGACATGGTAAATGGGTTGGTCGGTGGCATCAATTTCTAGACATTAATTGGGAGTTAATATAGCCTTATCCTTTGGTGCTGCCAATTTTGGCATGGGCATGAGGAAAAATAGAGAAGGTTGAGTTGGCACCTCTGCCAAGTTTAGTTGCATGAAAAATTCAAATTTAGTCATTCTAAATATAGAGATGGCGGTGGCATGGGAATTGGAGGGAACTGATAGTCCTTATTATGCATTTAATGTTTTTGAAATTGGAAAAACCACCTAGGAAGGTGCATGAGGGGGTTTTGGTTGTTTTGATCTTTTGTTCATTTCATTCAAGCCTAAGATCTACATGAGGTTGTTTTTACTCTTCAAATCTCTAGTTCGATTCTTGCATGAATGTTATTCTTTCTTAACATGAAACTATTTGAGTGGGCACTATGAAAATTATAAAAGAAATGGAAAGTGTTGAAGGTTTTGTTGTCATTTCAAGGAGAGGAAGAATCTATCGCTTTGTTTGGGGATCTTCTGCAAATCGGTGAAGGCAAAGTGCTATCAGAATGATAGGCTCTATCCATTAAGTTTTATGCTTTTACTTAAATGATTCATTAAGATAACTCTACTCTTGGGAATAATTTGGTTTTGCTATGTTGAAAAGATTACTCTGCTTGTGTTTTTGTGTTGTTTTGGAAATGCTTTATCGATCCTGTTGAAATGATGGAAATTATGATTTGGGTTTCAGTTTTCTTGTATGGATAGTTGGGTTATGCTTTAGTCTCTCTGCATGGGCTTGGGATCAAGTTGAAAAAATGTTTGAGATTTGGTTGAATTGTTTAAATCTTGTAGGTGGCTTGGTTTTCTTTAATCTATGGAACTTGCTCTATTTCGGTTGGAAAAATTCAGTTATTAAAATTGTTTTGAATACCTTGAATATTGTTGAATCTTACTTGAATCTTCAGGGAAGATAAAAATTCTATGAAGTCTTCTTAAACATATTCTTTTGAGTACTGATGGAATGCTCAAACTTGGAAAAATGTGTTTGATTTCTTATCACTGTCTGTGAATGAGGATCTAGGTTTTGTTTGTATTCTTTCTATTTAGACTTCGGGCCCTGAGATTATTTAGGAAAGATAAATTGTTGGGAGTTTTTGGTATGTGGTTTAATGTGTCCATGGATGTGTTTAAGTTATTCCAGTTATTATTTACTATAAATCCTGCAAATGTATACTTCCACTTTTCTTGGAATTGTTCAGTTGTTTCACAAAGCCTAATTGTTGGAAGCCCGTAAGGGAAAAGTTATTCAGTTTTCTACATTATTGGGTCATTGGGTAACAGTGAAATTTTAGCATTAGGTGCTAAGAAGGAAAAAATCCCTTGGGTATTGGCTTACTATTTTTTTTGTTGTTGCCAACTTGAACTTCTTGATAGTTCTATTGTCATTGTTTGGATGTATTTTAGTTTGCATGTTTCTTAGACTTTGGGCCATTAAACCCGGTTTCAATTCTTTTAGATATTTGGCCATGTTCTTCGTGAAAAAGGTAATGATGACTCCTGTTTTGGTTAAATCATATTATAAACTTCTTTTCCTTTACAGATATGAGTTTGGAAGTTTGTTCAGACTTACCCTTCTATTAAGTTAATCCTTTCATCTCTGTATCTTTTGGGAAATGGATTATTTGTTATCCTGTGGAAGTCAAGGCTATCTTTACCGTCTCCATGAATGATGAAGAGTAACAAAATGATTTTTTTCATCGTTTCCTTTCCGCTTGGTTGTTGCACATTCAATTTGAACCTTGATTAGATCTCGCCAGATTTTAATTTCTTGGTTGTTTGTACATTCAATTTGAACCCTGATTAGATCTCAGTTTTGGATTTTAATTTGTAACATTTGATCAATGACCTTATCGATATAGGTTATTGGTTTCTCAAGGTTCTCTTTATAATCATGCTTAGAACTATGAGGAAGTAATCTCTCTCTTTTCCTTTAACCTTCTTTCCCTAAGCGAGAGTCCTTTCATAACTTGGTAAAGGTGTTTTCTTTTTTCTTTTAACCTTTTTAGTTATGTAACTGTTTTCTTTCTTTGTTTTGTATCTAGTAATATTGATTGCAGGTATTTGATTACATTGTTGTTAGGGAAGTATAGCTGAAGTTGAAAATGATTGTATGGAATATTGTGTTGGTTGGAATATTCTGAATATATCTTTGTGTTTGATAGAAAATATTTAGATGGTTAATTGAGTTAGAGTGAATGATAAACCTTGTCATTCTAATCTCTTAACTTAACGATATCAATGTTGTATCCTTCTAGGGATTGAGTGTCGACTCATTTTCTTGCTAAAAAGATCTTACCCTTTGATGAGGTTTGTTTTAGTTTGCTTGAATTTAACTTAAATTGGTTCCTAATTCGAGCTTGAGTATTAGGATACTCAAATCGAGACACATTTAATGATATGAGGTTTTGGATCATCCTAAACTTATTCTTATGCTTTTAATTTTGATTATTGGCATCTCATATTTTAGGATGAATTTAGGTTAATGAAATATTAAGATGGAAGTATTTTGTAATGATCTACTTCTAACTATGCCTAAAAGATAGTCAGGATAGTTATCTTCTTCTCATTAAACATGTTTAATTGAGTGAGTGACCATGAAAAGAAATGTGATATTTTGATGAAATGTTACTTATCCAATTCTTTTTTAATTACTTTGATAAAAGACAATAGTATGAAAGGTTGAAGTTGTTATATTTCATGACCTAACCTTACTTTTGTTTTGGTATATATCTTTTTCTCTCTCTTTTATTTGAGTATTGTAACTCCTTTTGGCTATGTCTTTCTGAATTGCTTAGATTGTTTCATAACAACAAAGTTATTTTTATGAAATAGTTAGCTAAAAGCACATCGTTTTAATGTTTAGTGCTTATCATGCTCAGTTTAATGAACTAACTGTGCTAGCAATTTTATAGATGGACTTCATAAGTGATGAAAGGAGAAAGATCTTTAGGAAGTTACATTTGTTTATCAAAGAGACTGGATATTTTTATGATGAAATATGGTTCATTACTAAAATGTACTTGATGGAAAAGAAAGTTGTATCTGAAATTGATTTAAATATTATTGTTTGACATTAGTAATGTATGAAGTGTTTGGACTTGTAAATGTATGAATCCTTGTTGAATAAAAGATGTGTGATATTTTTTTATACTTGATGAAAATCCTTTTGGCATGAATGACTAGAAATAATAAACATTTCTCTATTTTACAAACAGTAACATAATTTTATGATTGGAATGGAATAATTAGAGATCAGAGGTGTTAAGATGTACTACCCTCTCTAGTGAAGATGCAACTTACAAAGTTGACATTATTACATGATATTCAACTATATCTCTATGACTATATTTAAATCAAATGTTGGTATGAGAATTTAACTTGATATTAATTTATAATGTACAATGGGTTTATAATGGAATTTAACCCACAATAAGGGAAAGGAAAGACAATTCCTTTGAAATGAATCATAGTCTTAATTTAAGATCTTTTTAATATAAATCTTGATTGCTATCTATAGTTAGTGAAGTTGTGCTTTCTCATGAAGGCTTCCTTACTAAATAGGGATGTAGGAAAAGATAATTAAAAAGGAATTAGACTTCATTTCAATGAAGTCTACTATGGAAAAAGGACCTACTCAAATCTTATATAAGCTAGGGCTGAATTAAGTGAGTAATTAAATGACACTTCCATGTGTGATGGGCCTTTTATGTAAAATATGAATCAAGATGTTAATAGTTTAAATCATGGCATATGAATTAGATAGAAAGAAGATTTATCTACATAACTTCATTTATTGCAGTCTTAAATTTGAATCTTAATGATTAAGGAACCTAGTTGCTCAGTAGGGTTGTTGTAATTAATCTATAAAGAGGAAACTAATAAGATATAACTTTTTATCTAAGGTATGTTCATCCAGATGAGGAAAACTCTAATGGATGTTGACACACACCAACTACAAGTAGTAAAGTACCTTCATGATGACTAGGGTCTTCACGAGGATACTATGTTGCAATTGACATGTTTCAACACCCTTTCGAGTTTATTCAACTAGACTAACATAAATTCTAACTTGATCATAGTTACGCCTAGGTAGAGATAGGGGCATGACCTAGTGTTGGGGTCAACTCATGTTGACTTAGGATAAATAGACATGCCCAATTGACATAAGTCAATTGAGTATGTCTAAGTACCCTTAGTCACCATAAGAAGTCCTCCACACTAGGCCATGTTGCTAACCTTGTCTAGGGTTAAACCTTGAACAAGTGGACTGATAGAAGTCAGTGAAGACCATTCTAGATAACATATCAAGTAGGGTGAAGGATGTATTCCATTTGACAAGTATGTCATCTAGGAATATAAACATGAATAGTATGTTTAAAATCTTTGGCCAAAGTATCACAAGTTGTTGGTTGCGTTGTCCTATGTCACTCAATTTAAGAAGCATAATTTCATATGAATATTGGTAATTACTAATCGATAGGCCTCTTAAACATAATACTTGATACCTCTAAAAGGTAACAGAACCAATTATACGTAGTATACACATTATAAAGTTAACATGAGAGATCGATATGATACCGAGTCATGAAATGAGAGATCGATGTTTCATCGAGTCATTTACAACTACATATGGTTTTCTGTTATGAGATTGATTGGCTTTAGAATGTGTGTTCTAAATTATGTTAATTTAGAATAGAGAACATTATGTAAAAAAAAATTAAAAAAATCCCTTGTTTCTAAAGTCTTAAAATGGTAATGTTACATCTTGGTATCAGAGATGAAGGTTGTAGCTCTTGACCTATTGTGTCCATAATTTGATAAAACTTAAATTTTCTTGTTAATAAAAAATGGTTAGAATGAGAGGAAATTCTATAAACAATCCACCACTAGGTGGAGAAGCAACAACTACCCAAAAACTCAATGAGATCCTTGTTTCCCTATTGGACACAAGAGATCGTCTGGCTATATTAGAACAACAAGTAATGGGCAATGAGGAGGATGAAGAAGATGCTGGTAATAACAATCAGCCACCTCGGGGACAACACCAATATAGGAAATTTGGGCATTGATAAAAATAACGCTACTAATGCTAATGTAAATGTACCCAATCAGCCTGAGAACAAAAGGTAAGATTGGTAGCTAAACTCACTAATGATATAAAAAGGATAAGTCCACCCAAGTTTGATGGCACTACACTAGGAGATGGAGCTAGAATTGGCTCAACGAAATGGAGAAGTACTTTTCTATAAGGAACTTCTCAGAGGAAACAAAAGCAATATGGGGAGCTTATTAGCTTTCCCATGAGGCATCTTCTTGGTGGGACAACCATAAGGATGAGTTAAACATTGATGAAACAAACATCACTTGGGATCAATTTAAAAATTATTTTAGGAAATGATGGCTACCAAAAATTTACTATGATTAGAAAATGACTGAATTTTAGAACTTAGCTCAAGGAAAGTTTAATGGTAATAGAGTCTGGGAGAAGTTTACTAAGCTCCTCAAGTATGTGCCTCAGTATCAAACTAACAAGAAGTTTAGGATACAAAATTCATTATGGGATTAAATCCTATTATAGGTGGTGAAGTAGATGTTCATAACCCAACCACTATGGAAGGGGTTGTTGAAAAATCCATAAGGTAGGAGTATAAATTGAAAGAAATATTTTCCCATAAGGAGGAAATCAGAAAGAAAATTCCTAATTATTATTCGTACCTCACACCCAAAAAGGACCATGGAAAAAGTTTGGTGTGAAAAAAATTTGTTGTTGATAATAATAAGAAAACTATAGCAAATAAACTTGTTGCTAATGTACGAAACAATTTTGTCAAGAACAATAATAACGGACAAAAGTCCTATGGAGGACAAAATGATAACTTTAAGGTGGGAAATAAATTTGAGCCTAAGAAAGGACATGTAGGAGGCTGCTACAATTGTGGAAAGGATCATTATGCAAATCAGTGTCCTCTAAGGAAGGATGACTGCAATCAACAACATAAGATACATGTTGATAGTAGTTGAAAAACAAGCTGAAAAGCAAGTTACACCTATAGAAGTGCTAGGTAAGTTATTTGGTATACATGTTACTATAATTTTTGATACTAGAGCTATTGAATGCTTTATTTCTACTAAATTAGCTTCAAAATTAAAAAGAAAAGCTGGAAAAATGGATAAATCATGGTTATACATTATGGAAATAATGTTGTCCACATAATTAGTATGTGTATTTTTGGAGCAGTCCTTGACTTGCCTAGTTTTTCCACTAATTTGATCTTTACGTTGCTCCTTTGGGGTCTTATGATGTAATCATAGGTGTTAATTGGCTTGTTGAACATAAAGCAAAAGTTGATTGTTTTGAAAAACATATTAGTTATCTTGATGATCTATAAAAACAACAGACATCTAGGGGGTAAAACGTGAGATTTCAATTAGAAAATTGTTATCCATGCAACTTAAAAAGGCCAAAAACAAAGGTTGCACCTTGTATGCAGTAAAATTTCTGAAACAATTGAAGGGGATAGTGATTTCTTGGAAAGATACCTACTGATTACGAAATTTCAGCAATGTGTTTCCGAATAACTAACTACTGCCGGTCTTCTACCCAAATGGGAGTTTGATTTCATGATTGAGATCAAGTTAGGAACTAAACCTATTTCCAAGGCACTATATCAAATGAATACCATTGAATTGGTAGAGCTTAAGGCACAGTTACAAGAACTGTTGTCTAAAGGTTTGATAAGACCAAGTGTCTTCGCCTGGGGAGCACGGTAATTTTTGTGAAGAAGAAAGATGGAACACTTAGATTGTGCATTGATTATAGGATGTTAAACAAAACAATAATAAAAATAGATATCCACTTCCTAGAATTGATGATCTATTTGATCAGATGCATGGTGCATCAATATATTCTAAGATAGATCTTCGATCTAGATATCATCAATTAAGAATCAAGGATGAAGATATTCATAAAACAACTTTTAGGACAAGGTATGGGCATTATGAATTCATAGTTTTACCTTTCGGTTTGACAAATGCACTGCAACTTTTATGAACTTAATGAATAATATCTTTCAAGAATACTTGGACAAATTTGTGCTTGTATTCTTAGATGATATTCTCATATATTCTAAAAGCATTGATGAGCATCATGAGCATTTGAAGATAGTTATGGAAATATTAAGAAAAAGAAGATTGTATGGTAAGTTATCCAAATGTCATTTTACGAGACTGAAGTACACTATCTAGGGCATGTCATAAGTAAGATGGAATAGTAGTAGATCCATCAAAAATTTTTTGCAATAACTGAGTGGCCTGCACCTAAGAATGTACATGAAGTTAGAAGCTTCATGGGTCTCACTGGTTACTATAGAAAGTTTGTTAAAGACTTTTCAAGGTTTCTTGCACCAATAAATTCATTGTAAAAGAAAGATAAGAAATTTGTGTGGAGTGAAAAATGTGAATATGCATTTAAGACTCTAAAGAATCAACTTACATCTGCACCTATTTTGGTTGTACCTGATCCAAATGGAGACTTTACTATAGTAACAAATGCTTCCAAGGAAGGGCTTGGAGGTATTTTGTTGCAAAATGAGCATGTTATAACATATGAAAGTAAAAACTCAAGTTACATGAACTGAACTATGCTCCCATGACCTAGAGATTGTTGCCATTATACATGCACTTCAAGTATGGAGGCATTATCTTTTAGGGAGACCTTTTGAATTAAAGATTGACCATCTTAGGCTAAAGTATATTTTCACTCAGCCAAATCTAAATGCAAGACAATAAAGGTGGTTAGAATTTCTATCTCAATATGATTTTGACATAAGTTATATAAAAGGCAAGGAAAACAAAGTAAGAGATGCACTAAGTCATAGAAACATATTTATACTCTTATAACATTGAGAACTTACCTTAAGGATGAATTAAAACGTATCATGGAATCTGATTCTTATTTTTAACAAGTAAAAACAACACTTGCTGCAGATCCAAATGATATGAGATATAAAGGTTTTCACTTTGATGATGAAGGAATCTTGAGATACGATAATCGAGTATATATACCTTCGGGAAATGGATTAAGGAGAAAGTTGTTAACTAAATTTCATAACTCACCTTATTCAGACATCCCGAATTATGAAAATGCTCACTGATATAAAACAACAATATTTTTGGAAAGGGATGAAAAAAGACGTAATTGATTTTATGACACACTTGCTTAGAATGTCAGCATGTTAAGGTTGAACATATGCATCCATCTGGTTTATTGTACCCTCATAACATACCATAATATAAATGGCAAGTAATTAGCATGGATTTTGTTCAAGGGCTGCCTATGTCAAGAAATAAGCATGATGTTATTTTAGTTGTTGTGATAAACTAACAAAGGTAGCACATTTTACTATTGGTAATCTTAAGGATGATTCACCTATTTTGAAAAAATATTTGTGCATGAAATTTTCAGATTACATGGAGTACCTAAATTGATCATATCAAATCGAGACCCTAGAATGACATCTAGATTTTGGCAAACACTCAATACATCCTTAGGAACTAAATTAAATTTTAGTTCAACATACCATCCTAAAATGGATGGGAAAATTGAAAGAGTTAATTAAGTTTTGGAAGATATGTTACAAATGTATTACATGGGTCAACAAAAAAATGGGAAGAGTACCAAGAGGAAACAAAGTCAAAAGGCGGACAGAAAAGGCTTCAAAATTGGCTAAGTATAAAGGTATAAGTGGAGAATGCCAAGTGTCAGTATGGCGTTGATTCAAGGGGTGAATAGAGAAAAGGTTTCTAAATGAGCACCAGATGCCACGCGTGTCCCAGGGAAAGTAGACCGTCGAAATAAAAAAGTTGTTCTTTACCCCTTGTTATCTCAAAAGGGGTAAAAGTTGTAAAATGGCCCAACATCGCCCCAAGGAAAAAGTCAGCATTTGGGCCCGAGTCAAAGCCAAAGCGGGAATCAAAGGAAAGGGAAAAAGATAAATTATGACCCATAGGCCCGATTTTTGTTCCAATCTAGCTGTCCACGTATCCCATATCAAAAGGGGACCCATTTTTCAAGTTGTTTTCCCGCCCTCCTTGTACGGACCCGATACAAACTTCAAGGGGCATATCTTTCGACTCAGGGCTCAAATATTGCAAATCTGATGTTGTTGGAAAGATTTCAGCCTCACCCATGCCATGGAGGTCTGAAACTTTAATTTTGAGGAGGTTAGGTGAAGAAAAATGGAGGAAACATCTTCAGATTTCAATGCAGATCTTCTTGCCTCAACAACTAGATCATATTTGATCTGTTTCACCATTTCCTCTTCCTTCAAGGCACCGAACCAAGGATTGATGTAGTAAAGATGGATTTGGGGAGAGATTTCATCAGAGGCATTAACAATGGTGGTTGAGCTTCAACCTTTTTCCCTCTCTCTCTCTTTCTTTCGTGTCAATCTATAAATATGGGGGCAAGATTCATTGTAAAGGGTTGACATTCTTTGTTTTGCAGGCTCCCTTCTCCTCTTAGAAAGGGATTTGTGGGGTTCAGCCTTCCATCAAAAATTGCATTATGTTTCTACCTCTTGCTACTTTGTAATGGATCTATATCAATCTACAAGCAATAAAACACATTGTGATCGATTTTAGATCCTTTCTTGTCTCTTTTTTCTTTCATCTAATCTCCCATTATATATTTGGCTATCTGTGCTTGTTTATTGTATGCATTTTTTGGTTTGTGTCTATTAGCAAAATAAGTGTTCATCATTCCTTTGGTGCATCACCTCATAGTTTAGCTTTGTTTTAATTTCTGTATTCCTTCTATCCCTGTCTCCTTGGTAAAGTTTAGATTAGGATTAAGAATAGATCCTCTACAAGTTTCTACGTATGCACCTAAATAGAGGAATAAGGAACCAACCTTCAATCTGAGAGAGCTTTCCCATTTTGCAAGGTCCCACACCTTGGGAAAGTTCAATGTTATGCAATCACACCAAATGAGTCTACCTTAGAAAAGTAGATTTTTTAGAGCTCATTTGGGGGTGCTATGATTTCACACTAATAGTTTTGGCACTGGTGGGACTAAGAAGTCTCCATCTTATTACAATAAGGATTGATGTACACTTGTTGTGATTCTGATTTTAAGAAGCCTTAAAATTATACATCTGACGACTCCAAAAGAAACAAATCTACTAGTTTCAGCAGCCCAAGCTTGGGAGATTCATGAGAAAACCCGGTCTAGAGCAAGGAAAGAAGGTATATTTGAATACTTACATCTATCCCTAGGTAGAGAAAGGAGAGGAAGAAGAGTTCAGAGGTCTCCATCTCCACCAAGTAGAACCTTGTCAACACCTCCACCTACAAGGCCTTTCTTTTAGTCTGCAAGGATTCTTAGGCCAATCAGAATGACACAACCAAATCCATATGTCAACTTCACTAGTAGTAGTCCACTCACCTTGAATGCACAAAACCCAGTTCTGATTGCAACATTAAAGAGCATCCCATATTTCACTAGGGAAAATCAAACTTCTCCTAGTGACCATGTCCAAGATATTGCAAATGTCTATATAATCCACGAGATCCATGAGATGGACATTGCAGTCAAGCTGCTCACCTCTTCATTCAAAGGGAAAGCTTCACAATGGTTCAGAGTCTTGAAGCAGGCTCTATCCAGAAACTAGAACCAAATGCTGTGCATGGCTCTTCACAATCAGTTTGGGAAAAAGGTGATAACTTGTCTTTATTAGAGCAACTAACAACAATCAAGAGAGCCCCAAATGAGCAAACTGATGATTTCAACCTCAAATTCCAGCGGACTTGGGATAGGATTCCAATAGCAGTAAAGCCCACTAATGAAGGTGCCTTCTTATACTTTCTTAGGGCTTTAAATTCTATATATTTCTCTAATGATTCAATCAATGGGGGCACTACATTACCTGCAGCCTATAGCCTCTCCATAGGGGCTGAGAACCATTTGATTCAAGCTGAAAAATTGCTCCTAGGCCATCCATGCCTCTGTACCTGAGTTAGGAAGCCCAGATACTAGCCAAGCACCTACATTAGCTCCTATACCCACCCCTAAGAGTCAAAGCTCAGCTGAAGCTTCCACTTCATCATCTAATACCTCTAAAGAGCTTCAGGAAGTGATGAAGCAACTTCAAAACTTTGGGAATGAGCTAGTGACCATCAAAAGACAACAAGCTCGAGTTCCAGCCATACCAGCCCAGCTCAATATCAAGCTAGACCCCAAAGATCAACAAATAGGCCACCACCTCGGACTATCAGTGAATCAGAGCTATAACCAAGGACAACCCTAAGCTACTAGACCTTTCAGGCCGTATGATCCTAACACAGCTTCAACATCAAGAGCATTGGTCCCAACGCACAAAACAATATGGCACAGAATATGATTGGTGCTTTCCATGTGATCAGCCACATAACCAATCAACATGCTTTAATGGTGCTCTAAATCAGGCCTTGATGGTGCAAACCAATATGGTGCCATAAGAACCTAGCCAAGAGGAAGATCAAAACAAGGAGCTCAATAAGGTGGCCCCCAAATGAGACTATGCTTGTCAATTAGTAGGCTAAAGACTTCTGTGGGATGAATCAATCCCCTCCTCAAGGTGTGGCTGCCAACACATGGTCCAAAAGGAGAAATATTGAGAAGGCCAACCACTGAACTTAGGTGACCCTCAACCTTCCATCACTCCACAAGGTCCTGGTGCTCCAAGTACAACCCCCAACATACTAAACCAATCCAGACCACCTTCCAAACCCAGTCAAGCACCGGTTGTAACCCCATGTGCAAGAAAGAAATGTGTCTAGGAAGGGGCAACAAAAAGATAGCTCATTCAATATTATTGAGTAGATGAAAAGGAAAAGTGTGAACATTTCACTATGGGAGTCATTGGCCATTCCAGGGTAGAGGGATCTATTGCAGACTACCATGTAGAATTGGTCAAGTTCAAATCACCCCCTAACCAAAGCAAGAGAGAGTGCTTGCTAATGCAGGTTCAACCAGGAGAAACCATGGAGAACAACAAGGTAAAAACCTGAGACCTCCTCCTTCTATGTCTCATTGATTATTGGAGACAAATTGGTGCATAATTATATGATTGATTCTAGGGCTAGTAGTTTTGTGATGCCCAAACAAATAGCTGATCAGTTGGGTCTCCAATATGAAGTCATCTCTAGAGGAGTTTTCCAATTAGATGGGACAATAGTGACCACTATGGGAATTATCAAGGATCTGAGTCTCACTCTACACGCTTTCCCTAATGTGACTATTTTTGCAAAACATGTCAATCATAGATTTTCCACCACATTTTGCTTTGTGTCTGTCCAGAGACTTCACTGCCAAAATTAGAGGCTACCTGTCTACTGATTGGTCACATATGCTCTTTAGGACAAGGTATGGGGTGAAGGCCACAATCAAATCTAAACCTATTGTTGATTATCATATTGAATCCTATGTGCCTAGCCCAATCAATGCCAACTTCATCTTTTGATCAAGAAGACCTCCTAAACACTAATGAAAAATACCAAGGTGGGATGTATCCCAAACTTGACCCTAGATGAGTGGGCCAACAAAAGACATGCTTTTGACCCTATAAGGAGATGGAAGAATCTAAACTAGGTGTCTACTATCTACATGAAGAGAATCATCCCCTTCCTGACCTAATTAAGCCATAATACAAGGATGACAATGAGGTATGGCAATTGTTCTTTGATGGCTCAAGGAGTAGACAAGGAGCTGGAGGAGGAGCCATGATTGTGTCCCCCAGAGGTATGAGATATTATTCAGCCTTCAGATTCTAGTTTTCTTGCTCAAATAACACCGCTGAATATGAGGCTTTAGTCCAAGGTCTTCATTGGGCAAGGAAGTTGGGAATCAAGAACTTGCAAGTGTTCGGTGACAATGAACTAGTTGCCAATCAAGTCAGAGGACTAAATGCTGTCAAAAATGACCTGCTCAAGAACTACAAGAGTAGGGTATGGGATCTCATGGAGGATTTTGAGGCCTTCAATATTGTGTCCATACCTAGGAAGGAGAATGAAGCTATTGATAGACTTTAAAAGTCGGGGGCAATTTGATGTGGTTGACAACATCAAAAGAGATAGAAGAACAACCACATATCCATGTGGTTATGAGGCCAGTAGTGCCAGATAATAATACATGTTGGTAGTGTTTGAGAATGATCAACAGATCATTAACTTTCTACAAGAAGAAGCTGAATTCTCAGCTATAAACCAGAGTAGACTAGAGCAGCAAAGTATGGGAATCAGATAGTATAGCTACATACAAACAAGCTTCCCAAAGGCTTAGTGACACTGGAATCTATTTTCAATCCTAATGATCAGTTTAGAAAGGAGAAGGCTAACATGCAGATCAAAGGAGAAGATTCAGAGTCAATCCTAGTTGGAGAAGACAAAACACTTCAAATTGGCAAGGTGGCCACCAAGCAAGAAAGGTATGAATTCATACAACTTTTCCAAGAATTTCTTGATGTGTTTTCTTAGAGTTATGAAGACCTAAGAGGGTTCAATCCAAAGCTAGCACAACACACAATCAACTAGATCCAACTACTCAACCCATCAGGTAAAGCAAGAGACTAGTCAACCCACATATTGAGCCTCTAATGAAGAAGGAGCTGAACAAGTTGATAGAGGTGAATATCATATTTCCAATCAAACACTCAAGTTGGGTTGCAAACTCTGGTCCCAGTCAGAAGAAAATGGAGAAATTAGGCTGATGTGTTGACTTCAGAGATTTGAACAGAGCCTCCCTCAAAGATCACTACCCACTCCCTTCAATGGAGCAGATCTTGCAAGTAGTGTCTAGGTCAAAAATGTTCTCCCTCCTAGATGGCTACTCAGGGTACAACTAGATCATGGTGAAAGAAGATGATCAATTCAAAATAGCTTTCACCACCAAATGGGGCACCTATGCATACAAGAAAATGCCATTTGGATTATCCAACACCGGAGCCACTTTTCAAAGGGCAATGGATATGGCATTCAAGGGGCTGATCAACAAAATAGTGTTGATCTATCTAGATGACATTACAATGTTTTCCAAGAATGCAACAGACCACCTTTCCCATCTAAGGTAGGTGTTCCAATGATGCAGGAGTTTTGGGGTGTCACTGAACCCCAAAAATGCATATTCTTGGCCCATGAAGGCAAGCTTCTAGGCCATATCGTATCAAAGGAAGGATTGGCAATTGACCTGAAAGAGTTCAAGCAATAAGAGCATTGCATTTTGCCAAGTCACAAGAAGGCTCTTCAAAGCTTCTTGGGAAAAATCAATTTTTCCATAGGTTTGTTCCAAACTTTGTTGCCCTTGTTAAGCCAATAACATTGATGCTGAAGAAGAGCTTAACATTCAGTGGACAAATTGGAAAAGCAAGTTTTGAGGCTATCAAAGAAGCCATATCACAAGCCCCAACTCTTGTGAACCCAGATTTTTCCAAAGACTTCATATTGTATGCCTTTGGTGGCAACGACACAATTTCTGCAATCTTGGTGCAATAGAACAAAGAAAGTACAAAATAGCCAATTGCTTTCTTCATGAGTCTAGAAGATTATGAGGTGAGGTACTCCTTCATTGAGAAGTAGGTCCTGGTGGTAATCAAAGGATTGAAGAAGTTTAAGCATTTGGTTTCAAACAACAAAATCCAACTATTGGTCTCCCATGCGGGAGTTAAAGAATTCCTTCTCAGCAAGGACCTAAATGAAAAGCATGTAGGATGGATCACTCGTGTCATGGAATATGACATTGAGATCAAGGTCACCAAGCTGGTCCATGGGAAGGGGTTATGTGAACAACTAGCCTCAGGTCAACAAGATGAAACAGACAATGAAAAGGAGGTTGTTCTTGTTCTACAAGATGATCAAGAAGAAGGGAGAGATGATGTACCTACTTATTGTTGACCCCCAAGATATGGTGCACTTCCTTCAAACAAGCATGTGTCCTCATGGGATGAGTAAAGAAAAAATAAGGACATTTCAGGCTACATGCCATCCCATATGTTCTTATTGATGGTGTCTTGTTCAAGAGGGACATCAATGGCATTCTGCTGAGATGCATTAGGACAGATCAGTGGGAGAGAGTGCTACAAGAATTCCATGTTGAAGTAGCTGGAGGCCATTTTTCTCCAAGAGTAACAACACTCAAAATCATGAAAGCAAGATATTATTGGCCCAGAGTGTTTAGTGACTACTACACATGGATCAAAAGGTGCAAGAATTGTGCATTCTTCAAGGGCAAGGAAAAGCTAGCAGCACTTCCACAGCACCCAATTTCAGTCAAACAACCTTTCATGCAATGGGGATTGGAATTCATTGGAGTCATCAATCCAAACTCAAGCCAAGGTCACAAATGGATCCTGACAGACAATTATTTTACCAAATGGACCGAGGCAGTGGCACTCAAGGAAGCAAATGAGTCTAGTATCCTAGATTTCTATGAAGGGATAGTGACCAGATTTGGAGTGCCAGCCACCATCATATCAGAAAATGCATTAGCATTCATAGGTTCCAAAATCACAGGATGGGTGTTAAGAATGGGACTTATTTGAGTACTTCATCAAACTATTACCCTCAAGGTAATGGCCAAGCTGAGTCCACAAACAAAAACCTGCTAAAGATCATTAGAAGAACTCTTGATGAGAATCAAAGGACTTGGCACACAAAGCTCAAAATAGCCTTATGGGCTAATAGAATAATGCCCAAGAGATCTACAGTGGAGCTCTCCATTCAAGCTTTCTATGGGAAAGAGGTAGTGTTGCCTATATCACTTGAGTTTCCAAAGATTGGAGCTCGTGAAGCAACTAGAGATGTCTAAATTTGGACCAATGGAGGCCAGGTATGTGGAGTTGATAGAATTAGAAGAAACCAGAACAGAGCATGCTCTCTAAGCAAATAGAGAAGAATCAAGCTTCAATCAAGAAATGCTTTGACAAGAAGACAAAAGCAAGGACCTTCCAGAAGGAGACTGGTTTTGAAATGGGATGCAGATCAAGAAAACCAGAAGGCATTCCAAATTTGATGCCATCCGAGTGGCCCCTATATGATCACAAGATGCAAAAGTAGCAATGCTTTCCAATTGTCTACATTGAGGGTGAAGAGTTGTAGATTCCAATAAATGGGATCTATCTTAAACACTGCTACTAAAAGGGGAGTTCTCACCATGTACATATTAGTTTAGTTTTCTCTTTCCTCTAAGTGCTTATGCACATTGTCTTTTTGTAGTGTAGATTTATTTTCTCCTAAGTGCTTTGCATGCTCTGCATGTTCCATTTGGAGCATGTATGATTTCAAATTTTGTATATAGTGTGGTGTTGTTTTGTGGCTTTTGTGCAGTCCATTCAGAGAGACAGATGAAGCCCTAGGTTAAAACAATTTTCTACTCTCAGAAACCTTCATTTAAGATTTCTTATGAAAATTGGGAGTGCAAGAGCAATCTGGCTCGTGAATCGAGGAAAATTAGTATCGACCATCTTTCTCAACTCCATGCCCAATGGATATGACAAGGCAATTGGTCTTTTCATCTAGCAGGCAGATACCCTTGTGAGTCACCAAATTGTTATCCATATTTCACCCCCATGCCAAATATTGATCAACCACAATCCCACATAAGAGGAAATAGAGTCAAAAGGTGGATAGAAAAGGATTCAAAATTGGCTAAGTATAAAGGTATAAGTGGAGAATGCCAAGTGTCAGTATGGCACTGATTCAAGGGGTGAATAGAGAAAAGGTTTCTAAACAAGCGCCAGACTGCCATGTGTCCTAAGGGGAAAGAGGACCGTGGGAAAAAGTTGGTTCTTTACCCTTGTTATCTCAAAAGGGGTAAAAGTTGCAAAATGGCCCGCAACTCCGCCCAAGGAAAAAGTCAACATTTGGGCCCGAGTCAAAGCCAAAGTAGGGAATCGAGGAAAGGGTAAAAGATAAATTATGGACCCATAGGCCTAATTTTTGTTCCAATCTGCTGCCACGTATCCCATATCAAAAGGGGACCCATTTTTCAAGTTGTTTTCCCACCCTCCTATATGGACCCGATACAAACTTCAAGGGGCATATATTTTTGACTCAGGCTCAAAATATTGCAAATCTATGCCGTTGAAAGATTTCAGCCTCACCCATGCCATGGGAGGTCTGAAACTTTAATTTTGAGGAGGTTAGGTGAAGAAAAATGGAGGAAACATCTTTGGGATTTTAATGCAGGATCTTCTTGCCTCAACAACTAGATCATATTTGATTTGTTTCACTATTTCCTCTTCCTTCAAGGTGTTGAACCAAGGATTGATGCAATAAAGATGGATTTGGGGAGAGATTTCATCAGAGGCATTAATAGTGGTGGTTGAGCTTCAACCTACTTTTCCCGCTTCTCTCTCTCTCTTCTCTTCTTCAGGGTTGAATCTATAAATACGGGGCATGATTCATTGTAAAGGGTTGAAATTCTTTGTTTTATAGGCTCCCTTCTCCTCTTAGCAAAGGGATTTGTGGGGTTCAGGCCTTCCATCAAAAATTGCATTACATTTCTACCTCTTGGCTACTTTGTAATGGACTGTATCAATCTACAGAGCAATAAAACACGTCTGTGATCGATTTTAGATCCTTTCTTGTCTCTTTTGCTTTCATCTGATCTCCCATTATATATCTAGCTATCTATGCTTGTTTATTGTATGCATTTTGTTGGTTTGTGTCTATTAGCAAAATAAGTGTTCATCATTCCTTCGGTGCATCACCTCGTAGTTTAGCTTTGTTTTAATTTATGTATTCCTTCTATCCCTGTCTCCTTGGTAAAGTTTTAGATTAGGATTAAGAACAAATCCTCTGCAAGTTTCTACGTATGCACCTAAACAAAGGAATAAGGAACCAACCTTCAACTGGAGAGATTTCCCATTTTGTAAGGTCAGATAGATTTGGGACTTAGCCATTTTCACGTGTACAAGCTATTTTTGGAGATAGCGTGCCAAACACACAAACTAGTTAAAGACTTGCACGACACACATTGGCTATTTTTGGAGGATCGACTATGAAGCACTTTGCATGGGTACATGGATGAGAATAGATTTACTACTGACAGTTAACTAGAAGAAGTCTATTGTTAGCGCACTTGCATGTGTGGCTATTATTGTAATGACACATGGCTAATAATAACATGCGACCTATTTTGGGATTAGATAAGTGGTGAAGGGAAAGTCCCCACCCTTATAAATATGTATTGGTCTATGTAGTATGATATATACAGAGATAGATATAAGTATGAGAGTGTGAGAGTAGAGTTAGTATGAAGTTATGTTGTCAAGTTCTGTTATGTACATAAGCGTATACTACTATTATTGTAAGGAAGCTTCTTTATGTATATTACTATGTATTTAATATAATGGAGGTTATTGGCTGAATCAAGGTGTTAATCATGGTTTTAGTTTATTACTGCATAAATGATTTCACTATGTTTATCATGTGATTCATGATTCTTTAAGATCTAGATCTGATATGCTCTATAGAATGTTATATTAATTATGGATCTGAATGTATTAAGTCTTCATCATGCTAACCTCCTAAAAAAAACCCTAAAGAGGGGCCTAGTACCTTTGTGCACTTTCGGGTGAGTGCTCAGTCTAGGTTGAGTGATGTGCCAATGCACTTGGGATTTTACTTGGTGAATTCTAGGCTGCATCATTGGTTCCATTTTTGGACCTCTTTTTCAGTTGTTTTCAAGATGGTTCACGATGAAGACATACCGGTTGACCCTAGCAAGTGTTGAGGAGTGGATACATGACCTAGAAGAAGAATACACATGGAGGTTCAACACTAGATCTGAGTTTGACACACACATGGGTGGAGCAGAATCTATATGACTATTTGTATGAGAGCTTCACTATCTTTCCAATAGAACTATATGAGTGGCTGGTTGCTTATGCATCTAAATGGAATTGGAGGTATCACACACTTTTCTGGATGCAGAAGAATTTCAGACCCTTTATGATGTTGATCTAATTTGGACTCACATGTGGATACGTGGTTCCATGGTGTTTTGAACAACTATATCTTGGAGTACTCAATTTCCACTTATTCATGCCTAGAGGTAGCTGAATTCCAATTTTTACGATATCCCAGGGAACTTACCTACAAGGCATTCCACTAGTGATCAAAATTTTGATGGTAACCCTAAACTTGGAGAACAAACTGATGGTGAAACTAAACCCCACCACGCACGGGGGAGGAGCAGGTTTGGTGAAAGATGGAAGATCTAGTGCAATAGAAAGGAAAAGAGAGGAAAGGTGGCTTAAGTATAATGAGGCACATGAGAGGGAGATAGAGAAGCAGCGGGATGTTGCAGAGTGAATGGCATTGTGGAGAGAGATAGTTTGGGAAGGGTTTGAAGTTCATGTAGAAGACATGGAACCCGAGCATCAGGAACTCCCCCATTTGGGAAAGCATGACAGGAACCCTCCTCACCTCACATAGAAGCACACCAATAGAGATGACTTGGGCCATGGGCACACATCTAAATCCACCTGGAAAACCTTGCCCTTGCGCTTGGTTTTCCAATATCTAGTACAAAAAATAGTCAACAAGCTAATTTAGGCAGTGGGAGAGCAGAGTGAGTCATATAAAAAAGCAAACAATGGGCAAGCACAAATGGCTTCATTGTTATATGGGAGTACCTTTTTGGGTGTATCATCCACACAAAATTTAGGTGCATAGATTTTTGACTATCTTCTGGGAGTAGTAACACTTCACAGACTATCAGGTGTAGTTCAAGTACTACTATTGGGACACAGGAAGTACATCTTCTGGTCCGACTCTAGCTATGGGGTCAGGATCAAGAGGTATAGGTGGCTCTAGTTCTAGTGGATCTGGTGGTTCTGGAGGTAGAGGAAACACAAGAGGTTCTAGATCAGGTGGGCAAGGTCTGTACACCAACCCCAAAATATTTACATGGAGATGTCTCTTCATCTCCCAGAGTATAGGGGCATAGAAGATGTTGTTGAACACATGCACATGTGTGAAATAATATGGTGCAAAAAAGGAATCATGACTTCTGAGCGTAGGGAAAGTCAATTTGCTACTACATTACAAGGGTGCACACACATAGTTGGTACATAAAAGTTTGACCTTGATCAGACTTGTGTAGACTATACTTTAAAAGATGCTTTCCTTAAAGAGTTTCACATCCTTGAGTTTGAGCAGAAGAGTATAAGTGCACTCAAGGATATTAAGCAAGGCACTACTAAAGTGTCAGAGAGTATGATGCTCATTTCAAAACACTATTATCCAAGCTTTCTTATGATATTCATGCAAGCCAACATGCAAATGGTTCATTGGGGCCTAATAACACCTTTTAGAAGGGCTATCATCACATAAGACATACACCGATCCATGTGAAGCACTCAAAGAAGCTTTACATGCTGAGGTAGTTGGAAGTATAGACACTGGGGTGAGCCCATTTTTAGAAGCACAAATCGCATAGCAAGCGGCAAAAGCAAGTTGAGAAGCTATCGGAAAATTCAACACATGAGATGCACACAGGATTTGGTGCACAAATTGTGAAGTGGAAGGTCACACAAAGGATAGTTTTCCCCACATAGATCAGTGCACGCTCATTTTGTTGTTGACTGTGAGATATGCCATCTAAACCATGATGCTAGCCACTTCCCATTACTACAACGCATGATAAGGAAGAACATTTCATGCTACTACAAAATCTGTAGGTCCATGACTCATGACATGGAAGACTACTATTGATTGGTCAGATCCATGATGCTATAGATATTGGTGTATGATAGACAGAGTTTCAGATAACTCTAAAGGAAAGAATGAGCATCAAGATCGGGATCACAATCAGTGCATGCTATGATCGAATGAAGGACATTTTGAAGGAGGTCATGGTAGAGGTCGAGGGTTTTGAGGAGGATATGGAGGCCAAGGCCATGGTGGTGGAAGAAGTGAGTTCCCTCATGGAACATGTTACACATGTGGATCTCCTGACCACTACAGGCGTGAATGTCCTCAGAATATTACATGTTCTTTCTATGGAAAGAATCATAGTTATGAGGAGTGCCCGACTTGTATGAGCATCTTAACAAGCAACATAAACAAGAAAAACAAAGGTGCAGGATGGTAAGGATACAACACACTGTGGAAAATCAGTGGATGCCAAAGTTAGAACTAGAATCCAGGCATTACAGGTAAAGATCACGACCCACGCTGAAGCAATGCACGCGCAAAGAGGCATTGCAACAAAATCCTACCATCACTAAGGAGGAGGTTCTACATGCACGGTACCCAGATCCTACCCATCAGAAGGAGGTTTACCAGAAACCATGGAGGTACTCAGGAATCTTCAGGGTGAAATATAATATTTAAAGGAGAAATCACGAAGATGGAGCAAAAGAAAGCATCAGAGATGGTCCAATCTGATATGGATGATTTGAAAGAAGTGTGCAAGATGTTGCATCAAGAGAATATCATTCCACTATTTGGGGAATTGGTTAAAAGGAAACACTCACACGTAAGTACTGAGACTGGATGATAGATCCTACATGTAAATCTTCCCCTCATAGCCTAGATTATGACAAGGAAATAACTCTGAATGTTGTTGTGGATGGGTGGCTATTGAGTAATATACTGATTGATACAGGTGTGAAGTCAATGTTCTTACCTTAGATGCATGGGTACAAATGGGGAGACCTCCATTGCAGCCATCCTCTAATGTATTGTTCATGGCTAACTGACTAAGGCCACTCCCATCGAGTTTTAAAAGATGCATCCATTACCATACAAGGAGCCAAGTTCACTAGAGATTTTGAGGTTTTAGTGCACTGAAGAGTCAGATAGCTTCCCAGCTCTATTGGGGCATCCTTGGTGCTATGCAAATAATGTTGATCTTTGGTTCAACAAGGGTTATATCAGCTTTGAAAACAAGGAGGAAAGAGTTATTATCCCTTTAACAGATGGAAAATCTGCACCCTATGTTGAGCCCTTGAGTGAAGAAGACCTGAATAGGATTTATGTATGCACCATCCGGGATCCAGAGGTGCTTGAGCCATGTAAAGAAGGAATCCTTCAGTGGGAGGATGCATAGTCTATTAGTGATACTACAAGTGTTGCTTGTGATAATTGGGCTCATAACACTTATGAGTTGGTAGGGTGCAAAGTAAAGAGCATATTTCCTAGGGTCAACAAACCACATTATATCAGGAGAATAGGTAACAACTCGATACCTTGTTACACTAGAGAAGGAGACCCTATGGTGTTCCTTGCACACATGGAAGAATAGTGGATAGACCCACTGAAAGAAGGAATATGCTAGCATATACCCTACGTGGACAACAACGCTAGGTGGGTGGTCCACAAGGATAATCTTGTAGGATGGAATGAAATTAGGATTTCTCTTGCCACTAGGTTCTTCAGAGAAATGCACCTACTCAAATATGCACTTATCATGGTAATCAACCTGTTCAACACCACGTTCAAAGAGTGT
This sequence comes from Taxus wallichiana var. yunnanensis, assembly GCA_018340775.1. Taxonomy (NCBI): domain Eukaryota; kingdom Viridiplantae; phylum Streptophyta; class Pinopsida; order Cupressales; family Taxaceae; genus Taxus; species Taxus wallichiana. The sequence goes on from CM031237.1 coordinate 1,016,575,719, forward strand.
GAGAGACTCTGATAGAGGGGCAGGAAGCTTTACCACCTTTTCTCTGGGTGCACAAGTTTTATTCCACTTTACATGGTTACGCACATGTGCTTATGTATATGCATGAACTCCATAGAGAGACTAGAAATTGGTAGGATTTAATTACAGGAATGACCTAGATGTTTGACTTCTTCTCTACCAAGCCTCTAGTGGAAGAAGCATTAAAATTCATAAAGCACTTAACTATGGGAGATAGTGCCAAGGCTGAAGAACTCATTCAGAGTTATTGATGAAGGAAACTCAGAGTGCATTTTTTGAAGAAACAGAGGTCGATGCCACACTACTTCAGCATGCTTTCCTTGAGAAAGAAAAAGGAAAAATGGTCTACTTAGTGGATGATGAAGAAGTAGAAAATCTAGATGTAAACCATTCAACAGTAGGCGTGAGGTGTTGGATAGTGCAGATAAGACCACGCACACCTACCATGAACCTATGAAGACAAAGAAAGTGAATATTGGATCAGATGTTGAGCCTAAGGAGGCCATAATTGGGGACTATTGGTCAGACTCTGAAGTGGAAAAATCATAGAGTTACTACGGGATTATCAAGATTTATTCCTCGGGGGTACCATGAGCTTAAAGGCATGCATGAATCATTAGGGGAGATGAGGATAAATCTTAAAGAGGGTGCACCCAATTAGAAAGAGACCCTACAGGATGAACCCCAACTTGTGTGAAAAGGTCAAAGAAGAGATTGAAAAAATGTTGAAGTCTGGAATCATCAAGCCCCTGGAGATGAGTCAGAATGGGTTAGTCCAATGGTGATCAATATCAAGAAGGATGGTTGATTAGGATCTGTGTGGACTACAGGAGCTGAATGTTACATGTGTGACTGATCCCTTTCCTACGCCATTCACTGAGGAAATACTAGAAGGCATTGCAGGGCAAAAATCTATTCATTTATAGATGGGTTCTCTGGGTATCATCAAGTTAGGATTTCCTAGAGAGGATCAAGAAAAAACTACTTTTACTACTAAATGGGGTAGCTTCACCTATACTTGTGATGCCTTTTGGTCTGAAAAATGTGCCTGCTGTATTTTTGTGCATAGTTGTTCAGCATTTAAAGAGTTTATTCACAACTTCTTACAGGTTTATTTAGATGATTGGATGGTGTATGGACTGTCAAAGACCATTGTGACAATCTACGCTTAATGTTTGAAAGATGTAGATAATTGAGTATCTCTTTGAACATCAAGAAGTGCATATTTTCTACACCATTTGGAATACTTGTTAGGACACATAATCTACAAGGAAGGTTTGTTGGTCGATCCAACTAAGGTTGCAGTCATTATCGGCCTAAAAGAGCCTACTAGAGTGAGGTGCATGGATTTTGGGTCATACAGATATTACAGGAATTTTATTAAAGGATATGCCAAGGTTGTCACACCTTTGAGGAGTTACTGAAAGGAAAAGGTATGTTCTACTAGGGAGAACCACAACAACACATTTGAGACATTAAAGGAGAAACTTACTACCACACCTATTCTTGTTTTCCTTTCGTGGGACCAACCATTTCATGTACATGTGGATGCTCTAGCATGACCATTGGTGTGGTATTGGCTCATCCTAGAGAAGGTATTATAGATCATCCTATATGTTTTTCTAGTAGAAAGTTGACTCTTGTAGAAAAAAATTACACAACTACAAGAGCGTGAAGCTTTGTCAATGATCTATGCGCTACATAAATTCAGACAATACCTACTAGCTACACCATTTGTCTTTTATACAGATCACATGGCATTGAAGTATTTGGTAAATAAGCCCATTTTACAGGGTATATGCAGATGGGTACTCTTATTTCAAGAATTTGATTTCACAGTTGTGGTCAAACTAGGAAAAGTAATTCTAGACCAGACCATTTATCCAGAATATACAATCAGGAGAAGAAGCACAGGAAATTGAAGATACCATGCCCGATGCACAATTATATAGGTTACAACATGCACCATCGAATTAGAGGACATTGTTGTCTTTCTACGAACATGTATGACACTAGAAGGAATGAAATCCTTGAGAAGAAACAACTTGCTATATGTGTGACACCCTATATGTTGATTAGTGGTGACCTATACAAATTAGGTCGGGATGAAGTATTGCACCACTGTGTACTGAGCATGAGCACACATATATTATGGAAGAAGCTCATGGTGGTATTGTAGCAGGTGGCCACTATGTAGGTGATGCCACCGCACAAGAAGATTTACTCATTGATTATGGTGGGAGACCCTGTATAAAGATTGTAAGGAATTTTGTAAGGCATGTGATCACTGTCAATGTCTTGGAAAACTAGGACAAATGAGATGAAATGCCTCTAAGACCTATTACTAGCGCAAAACCTTTTGAAAATGGGCTATAGATTTTGTTGGTCCTATTTCACCAACCACGTGTATAGACTAGATCACGCTATATCATTACTTGCATAATTATCTTACAAGGTGGGAAGAAAAGCAAGTGCCTACAAAGGATTGTACAATGGCTACAACAACCAGGTTTCTATGGGAAAATATTATTACAAGGTATGGATGCCCTTTAAGTTTGACCAATGATAGGGGCACACACTTTTGAATGAGACAATCAAAATTTTATTGGATGAATTCATGATTGCACACCATAAGACTACACCATATCATCCTCGGCCAATGGGACTATTGGCTTTCAACAAAATTTTGAGCTAAACATTGACAAAAATTTGTGATGTTGGAAGAAAGGATTGGGATGATAAAGTATCTGTAGTGCTTTGGGCATATCACACAACATATAAAAGGTTGAACAAAGCCACACCATTTCAGTTAGTGTTTGGAGTGAAGTAGTTCTTCCTATGGAATTCATGTTACCATCTTTGTGTTGCATGTGTGCACTGGAGGTCTCTAGCTGATGAGAAAGCATTAGAAGAATGGATTGAAAAGTTAATCAAGCTGGATGAGTGATGAAAATAACACATTGGAGTCAAAAACAAGAAAAGGCTAGGCAAAAAGCATGGCATGATAGGCACATCAGGGATAAAAAAGTTCACAATTGACAGATGGTGCTCCTTTATGATTCTAAGTTTTTGTGCCATCCAGAAAACTCAAAGTACATTGGTTGGGGCCATATGTTATCACTCACATACTTGAAACATGCACTTGCCAATTAGAGGCACTTGATGGAACACTATTACCCGGTACTTCAATGGGAGTAGGTGAAGCCCTACTATAAATAAGTCTTCTTGGTGTTTGTAATAAGGAAATGTTTCCATTTAGATTAGGTTTTCAATTCTATATTTTCCTTAATGTATTTCCTTATTTTTCACTATGCTTTGTCAATTTAGTTGGTGTTTTTGTGTAATAAGCATGTTTGCACCAGAAGCTAATTACTATTTGAAGCATTTATATGCATAGAGGACTACACATACCCTTAGTGTGGGGTGGTTATTGATATCCAGTACAAGACTATTTGAAAATAAGTACACATGAAAGGAAAAAACTACTACTGGGTGTTATTCAAAGTTGGAGAATTGTTAGAAAAGAGATTGCTTCTAGACAAGATGACCATAGATGGAGATAAATGATGGAACAATATAACACGAGGTAAGTGGAGGCCATGAAGACTACCAGTGGAAGGCATAGTGATGAGGTACTCAAGGGCACATGGAAGCAGCTAAGAGAAGTTTACAGCCCAGAAGGTAGGAGGGTGTGCTTAGAAGGTTATGACTAGGGTGCAAAGATGTACCACATGGAAAATGGAAAAAAAGGATCAATTAATGAGGATTGTTGGTAGGTGAAGGAGCAATAAATACACTAAATTTTTGAAAATCTATAAAAGGAGGATGTGAGTTCATTTTTACCATTGTAATCATGATAATTTGAAAGAGCCAAGTGTGACCGAGCTGCGAAGAAGAGTATTCAGGTGCAAAGAGTGTGAATCGAGATGATGACAGAGAGATTTGTGCATAGAGGAAGCTTGCATCCCCAATTGTGAAGGGTTTGAGTGAAGCAAGGCATTAAAAAAGAGCTAGGGCATGTAATTTCAACTAGGGCACATGGCGAATTGATCGAGCTAGGGTTTGGGTTTGCACATTACAGAGATAGAAGGTGAGTATTTGAAGTTAGAAGATTGTAGGTTATAGATGGCACCAAAGAAAGCACCTACCACAGGAGCTAAGGGGAAGAAGAAAGTGGAAGTAGAGGTTGAAATGACTCCTGAGAGTAATTTCTCAGAAATGTAGTATCCGAAGGGTGTGATTGTGGGTCAGGAATGGGATTCCCACATCCGAAAGAGCAAGATCAGTGATTACAACCATCGTACACCTAAAAATAAGGAGTTGGATGTGTTATTAAACACAAAGACAAATAAGCGCACACATGAAAGACATGCCAGTGTATGATGACATTGGGGAGAAGTTTTTTGAAGTAGATTGGAGTTTACCAGTTGTATGAGCTCCCCTACTTTGGTAAATATGAACCCTTGTACCAGTGGTTGATGAGTAGGGTACATGAATATTTCTTCTACTTTGTAGGATGTAGGGTAAGGATCACAACCACATTGATCTCAATAGTAATAGGGTTGAAAGGCACAGGGGTAGATCTAAATGGTGATTTAACTGATAAGGCCACAATCCTAGAGACAAGGAAGGAGTTGGGGTATACCAAGGGTCCACGTGGCATGGACATTGATAAACTAAAGAAGTACCCAATCATACAAGCAGCTGCACACACTTAGTGACAAAGTTGAATGACCAAGAAAGATGGTCACAAGTAAACACAATGTGGCTACACATTGCGAAGAAGATGTCACAGGGAGTGACTTACAACATCTCTAGTTACATCATGGAAACTATCATTGAAGAAGCATGCACATGAGAGAAAATCAATTTCGGGGTTGTTCTATTGTCTCTGTGTTTATGGAAATCGGGGTGCCCGATGGGCCAAAGGAGAAAATCTGGGAATACCCTATGGAGAACAAGTCACTTGTGAAATATTTGGCAAGTACTTGTGTGAAGGATCAATGAGTGGACCATTCAAGCAGAGGGCTGGAGAAGTGGTATGATAGGCTCCACGCAACATTTGAAGAAGAATGGCACATACCCAAGGAGTTACCTTCGGTAGTAGGGAAGGTAGTGCAGTTCACGGTATACCAACACTTTTACATCACGTGTTCACCATGAAAGATGGGGCTTGGAGCCCATGGTGAAAATTACCATATGCCTTCACAACATGATATTTCCAGGCATCAGTTCACCGGTTTTTGGATGCACACCACCTAAGCTTCAATGCAGACAAGGTAGATTGACTACCATACACTGAGAAAGACATATGTATATCTAGGATGGACTACCTACATTGAGAGGCTAGTCTCAGATGTTATAAGCATGAAGCCTGTAAGCTTGGATAGTTGGGGACACCAGAGCAGCACTTGTGTACCTTCAACTCAAGCCCAAGTTGGAGAACAATAAGTATGTGGAGAATGAGTTTCATTCTCCCAAGGCCACCAAAAGGTAAGCATACAATGGAAAATGTTCCAACACCTAAGCCCATAGAGACAATAGAAGTAGATGATGAAGAAGAGGAGCATGAAGATAGTGGTGGTTTGGAGCATAGAGGTAGGAGGTAGCCTACAGATAGGGTAGAAGTTGAGCACGTGACTACTCCACCCTAGCCACAAGAGGAGATGATGAGGACTTGGATGCAGTATAAGGAGAGTGCCATTTCAAAAGGGTATTCAAGAACCAAGAACCCAAGGTGCTACTCCACAATCAGTGTGCAGATCACCATGAATCTCTCCATAGAAGGAGACAACTGAGAAGAGAAGGAGAAAGTTGAAGCTAGAATGTGGAGGAGGAAGAGTCTAGAGGAAAGCATGCACCCGAATCTCCTACACCTCCAGAGAATGTGGAAGAGCCAAAGGATGAAGAAATGAAGGATGGAGAAGAAGGAGAAAAGGAGGTAGATGAGACAACATGCAAGAGACTACTCAGGGCATAATAGCAGAAACAAGCTCCAAATCTTGATGCTCAAGTTCCTAAGGGGCCAAGATCAAAAAGAACAAGTGGAGAATATGTTGCACCGGTCATGGGCTATACGCTGAGGACACAGTAAAATTTTCCATGCCCATTTTCAAAGCACAATGACACCAAAGGAGTTGTATGGGTGGGAGATGATGGATGAAGATATGGAAACCATGTGCACAAGGAAGCAACTGTCATGGTCTATGCACACACACATGGATGGAAAACCATAAATTTGATGTATGTGAAGAGTCATGTGTATCAAGGAGGTTGAAGAAGACACCTCAGGCCAGACACATAACAATAAAGCCTATTGTTATGTCAGATGAACAAGTGAGTAATGCTTTGGTAAAAGTCTCGACAGAGGTGGCACGATGAAATGTGGATAAGGCTGCAACAATTAGGGTGCTAAGAGAAGAACTCAAAACTAAGGATGTAGAAATAACACACCTAAAGCAAGAAAAGGACTTGGAGAAAAAGAAGAATAGTGCATTTATAAGCATGGCAGAGGAAATTGGAGACTTTGTCCTAAAGCGAGACCACACCTAGAATCCAAGGTACCGAAAAGTTTCCTTCAATGATGCATTATGTACGTACCTTGGTGGACTTGGTGCTTGAAGATGGACCTCTACACATGCCAACACCAAAGGATCCAACAAGAAGTGAGAGGGAAAAGGCTTTGGTGATGAGGAAGATTGCATCATATGAGGCATTTCTCCAAAGCTTATAGGAGGAACTAAAGAAAGCAGATCAAGCGTTGAATATTTATACAACCCTAAGCCATTATAAGAACCAAGACCATTATGGAAGACAATGAAGTCCTAAAATCCATGAAGGATGAGACCTTGGGCCATGTAGAATGATTAGCACTTGTCAAGAAGAAGCATGAGGCCCTTACAACAACACAAGAACCACACAAGGAAAGGCTAGATGAGCTTGGGAAACTCATCACGCAAAAGATGGACTTATTAGAAGGAAGAATGACTGCAATGTCCAACATTGTTTTGGTCTTGCAGAATGAGAAAGGAGAAATTACAAAGATGAGCTAGAGTCAATTATAGTAGATATCCCAGAAAAGGCAGAGTTGCCACTCAATGATTGAAGACTTTAGAGGTGGAAATAAAAGAAGAATATCCAGAATTGATTCTTTCGGTTGAAGTAGAAGATGTAGGGTAAAGTCATTCTTTTATTCATAAAAATTCTTTCTATTCTTCTATTCATATTCTTTGATTCATTTTGGAGACAACCATTTTTGGGTGGAAATGCAATTAGTGTGGGGTAATGTTGGTCAGTCAAAATATGGCACTTAGTGAAAAACATACATAAGGTTCACGTGGAAGAACAAAGTGACGTTTCAAAGGCACGGAAGGGTCAGGAAAGAATCACGCGCATGAAGAAGAGAGATAGATTTGGGACTTAGCCATTTTCACGTGTATGAGCTATTTTTGAGATAGCGTGTGCCGAACACACAAACTAGTTAAAGACTTACATGACACACATTGGCTATTTTTGGAGGATCAACTACAAAGCGCTTTATGGGGTACAGGCTGAGAATAGATTTACTACTGATAGTTAACTAGAAGAAGTCTATTGTTAGCACACTTGCATGTGTGGCTATTATTGTAACGACATGTGGCTAATAATAGCATGTGACCTATTTTGGATTAGATAAGTGGTGAAGGGAAATTCCCCACCCTTATAAATATGTATTGGTATGTAGTATGAGATATACATAAGATAGATATAAGTATGAGAGTGTGAGAGAGTTAGTATGAAGTTATGTTGTCAAGTTTTGTTATGCGCATAAGCGTATACTACTGTTATTATAAGGAAGCTTCTATGTATTACTACATTTAATATAATGGAGGTTATTGGATGAATCAAGGTGTTAATCATGGTTTTAGTTTATTACTACATAAATGATTTTGTTATGACTATATCAATAAATCATCGGTTTTAGGCGAGATATTAAACTCATTAGTATTGAAACAAGCTGTTTTAATGCTTTGAACAATTATGAAAATTTGAATTTCTCAAATTTGGTTATGTTATGAACTTATGAATAAAAGAATTATAATTTTGTTATATTCTTGATTGAATTTATTTGACTAAGTTAATCATTAGGACGATGATGCTTTTTTAGGAGGGAGGTATGTAACACCTCCAACATGACTGGGACCTATGATGACTTTTATTATAGAAGGTTCAAACATTGACAGTGATTTTGTCTTAAGATGGTGTACTCTTATGACTTAGGAAATCATGTTTGCATAGTAGATAATAATACATTTGTTGGATAGGTACATTTTGTCATGTTTTTTCTTAATTAAATATGAAGCAATCCATCTCTTTTATGCAGAATAAGTCACTGCTTTGCATTGAGAAATTTAGTTTCTGTTTTCTTAAATTTTGTTTTCAGAACAACATTACCTTGGATCAATTCTATTAATCCAAGGTATGCTTTTAATTCATGACTTTGTGGTCATAATGACCAAGTCAGATAGATCAGGTGATCTCTAGATTCTGACTGTGCTAAGGAAAGAATGAACTCTTCAGACCCCTACTACATATTTGAATTTTGATGATTATTCGTTCTTCTTTTTTTAGTAGAATGCATACTTTCTATGAATGGGGAACCTAATATAACTATGTTCTAATGTTAGTGACTATAGCCTTAAGTTAAGTCTAACCTATGTCTCTTCAATCTTTGTTAATTGGGATGTTATGACTTAAAATAAAGACCTACCTATGGACCTATGTTGATTTCCTAAATTAATGTCTAACCTAACTAAGGGAATGGATAACCTAAGGGGACCTATGGAAAGACATGGTAAATGGGTTGGTCAATGGCATCGATTTCTAGACATTAATTGGGAGTTAATGCAACCTTATCCTTTGGTGCTACCAATTTTGGCATGGGCATGAGGAAAAATAGAGAAGGCTGAGTTGGCACCTCAGCCGAGTTTATTTGCATGCAAAATTCAAATTTATTCATTTCTAAATATAGATATGGTGGTGGTGTGGGAATTAGAGGGAACTAACAGTACTATTGTGCATTTAATGTTTTTGAAATCGACAAAACTACCTAGGAAGGTGCATGAGGGGTTTTGGTTGTTTTGATCTTTTGTTCGTTTCAATTTTGAGCTCTACATGAGGTTGTTTCTACTCTTCAAACCTCTAGTTTGATTCTTGCATGACTATTATTCTTTCTTAACATGAAACTATTTGAGTGGGCACTTTGAAAACTATAAAAGAATTGGAAAGTGTTGAAGGTTCTATTGATGTTTCGTGGAGAGGAAGAAGCTATCGAAGCTCTGTTTGGGGATCTTCTATGAATCGGTGAAGGAAAAGTGCTATCAGGCATGATAGGATCTATCCATTAAGTTTTATTCTTTTACTTAAATGATTCATTAAGAGAACTCGACTCTTAGGAATAATCTATTTTTCTATGTTGAAAAGATTACTTTGCTTGTGGTTTTTGTGTTGTTTTGGAAATGCTTTATCGACCCTGTTGAAATGATGGAAAGTATGATCTGGGTTTCAGTTTTCTTGTATGGATAGCTAGGTTATGCTTTAGTCTCTCTACATGGGCTTGGGATCAATTCAAAAACTATTTGAGATCTGGTTGAATTGTTTAAATCGTGTAGGTGGCTTGGTTTTCTTTAATCTGTGGAACTTGCTCTATTTTTGGTTGGAAAACTTCAGTTATTAAAATTTTTTTGAATACCTTGACTATTGTTGAATCTTACTTGAATCTTCGGGAAGATAAAAATTTTGTGAAGTCTACTTAAACATATTCTTCTCGTCTTAATGGAATGCTCAAACTTGGAAAACGTGTTTTATTTCTTATCATTATCTGTCATTGTTTCAATGTATTTTAGTTTGCATGTTTCTTAGACTTTGGGCCATTAAACCCGCTTTTGATTCTTTCAGATCTTTGGTCATGTTCTTCGTGAAAAAGGTAACGATGACTCCTATTTTGGTTAAATCATATTATAAACTTATTTTCCTTTATGGATATGAGTTTGAAAGTTTGTTCTGCACTTACGCTACATTAAGTTAATCCTTTTATCTCTCGTATCTTTTGGGAAATGGATAATTTGTCATCTGTGGAAATCAAGGCTATCTTTACCATCTCCATGAATGATGAAGAGTAACAAAATGATTGTTGTTCATTGTTTCCTTTCTTCTCCTGGTTTTTTTTCATTCAATTCGAACCCTGATTAGATATCGAGTTTCAGATTTTAATTTGTGACATTTAATCAATGACCTTATCAATATATGTTATTGGTTTCTCAAGGTTCTCTTTATAATCATGCTTAGAACTATGAGGAAGTAATCTCTCTCTTTTTCCTTTAACCTTCTTCAGCCTTCAAACTTGGTAAAGGTGTTGTCTTTCTTTGTTCTGTTTGTTATGCAACTTCTGAGGGTATCTGGTAAGATTGATTGCAAATTGTTGTTAGGGGTATAGCTGAAGTTGAAAATAATTGGATGGAATATTGTGTTGGTTGGAAAATTTTGAATAGATCTTTGTGTTTGGTAGAAAATATTTAGATGGTTAATTGAGTTGGAGCTGAATGATAAACCTTGCCATTCTAATCTCTTAACTTAACGATATCAATGTTGTATCCTTCTAGGGATTGAGTGTCGACTCATTTTCTTGCTAAAAATATCTTACCCTTTGATGAGGTTTGTTTTAGTTTTCTTGACTTTAACTTAAATTGGTTCCTAATTCTGAGCTTGAGTATTAGGATACTCAAATCAGAGACACATTTAATGATATGAGGTTTTGGATCATCCTAAACTTATTCTTATGCTTTTAATTTTGATTATTGGCATCTCATATTTTAGGATGAATTTAGGTTAATGAAATATTAAGATGGAAGTATTGTTGTTATGATCTACTTGTTGAAATATGCCTAAAAGATAGTTAGGATAGTTATCTTCTTCTGTTAAACAGGTTTAATTGAATGAGTGACCATGAAAAGAAATGTATGAAAATAGTAGTGAGTTTTGATGAAATGTTACTTATCTGAATTAATTGTTTTAATTCCTTTGATAAAATACAATAGTATGAAAGGTTGAAGTTGTTATATTTCTTGACCTAACCTTACTTTTGTTTTGGTATATCTCTTTTTCTCTCTCTTTTATTTGAGTATTGTAACTCCTTTTGGCTATGTCTTTCTGAATTGCTTAGGACTATTTCATAACAATAGAGTTATTTTTATGAAAAATTAGCTAAAAGCACATCGATTTAATGTTTAGTGCTTATCATGCTCAATTCAATGAATTGACCCATGCTAGCAATTTTGTAGATGGACTTCGTAAGTGATGAAAGGAGAAAGATCTTTAGGAAGTTACATTTGTTTATAAATGAGAATAGACATTTTTATGATGAAATATGGTTCATTACTGAAATGTACTTGATGGAAAAGAAAGTTGTATCTGAAATTTATTTAAATATTGTTGTTTGACATTAGTAATTTCTGAAGTGTTTGGACTTGTAAATGTATGAATCCTCTTTTGAATAAAAGATGTGTGATATTTGTTTGTACTTGATGTAAATCCTTTTGGCATGAATGACTGGAAATAATATACATTTCTCTATTTTACAAGCAATAACATACTTTTATGATTGGAATGGAATAATTAGAGATAAGAGGTGTTAAGATGTACTACCCTCTCTAGTTAAGATGTAACTTACAAAGTTGACATTATTACATGATGTTTAACTATATCTTTGTGACTATATTTAAATCAAATGTTGGTATGATAATTTAACTTGATATTAATTTATAATGTACAATGGGTTTATAATGGAATTTAACCCTGATAAGGAAAGGAAAGACAATTCCTTTGAAATGAATCATAGTCTTAATTTAACATTTTTTGATATAAATCCCGATTCTTGCTATCTATAGTTAGTGAAGTTGTGATTTCGATGAAGACTTCCTTACTAAATAGGGATGTAGGAAAAGATAATTAAAAGGGAATCGACTTCTCGTTATCCAAAATTCACCCCCCAGGGTAAATTTGATAACATGCATCAAAATACTCAAGTCCCAGGCAAATAGATTGATTCAAGGTAAAAAATCATGTTTCTAGGGTCCCCTCGGATTTTTCCAACTCTCTTGTCCAAGGAGAAAAAAACAAGTTCTAAAGAAGGGTGAAAAAGTTGCAAAAAAAAACAAGCTTTGGCAGGAAAAAAATCATGAAAATTGGCTAAGTCCTAGTCTAGGTGGTCCTTGGGACAGTTGGGACGTCGGGGCGCGAATCGGCCGAAAGGCCGCCGAGGCGATCCCGCGAGACAGGACAATCGGGACATTGGGGCGCGGGACACGAAAAGCCGATTCGGCCGAAGGTAAAAGCAAAATCGACTAAGCTGGCGAGTGGAACATGCAGGACATCACAGGCCATGAGGGACGCGAAGGGCGTGAACCACCGGATCGGCCAAAGCAGCAGAGAACTTTAGCACCTTTGGGACAGTCGAGCCAGAGTACGCGGCCGGATGCGAGGGGAGCAAAGGAGCCAAGATCCAATCAAATCACGCCACGTGTCTTCGCCTCAAAGAGGGACGAGAGAATCTGAATCGGGCGGATCGAAGTTTTGTCCCGAGATAGTTGGAGATAACCGAGGCCAAAGGGACGCGTGGAATGCAAAAAGCCGGCGAGGCCAGCGGATGAATCGAGGAAATGCCACGTGTCACAAGGAAAACGTCCAAAATTTCAAAGGGAAAGGTTTGAAGCATTGGCCGAGCCAATTAAAAGAGGACACGTGTCCTAAGGAGAAGGGGAGTGTGGAGCTCGGGGAGGACTTAGAAAATTTAGGAAGAGTTTTGGCCAAAAAAAAAAAGGTAAAGGATGACCCCGCACCCCTGTCCTCCAATCAAATCATGCCACGTGTCCCAGTGGTGGGGACGCGGGAAAAATGGGAAATTTTCCAAAGTCACAAAAAGTCAAAAATTTCAAGGAAAACCCATGGGTAAGGAAGGAGGGAGAATTGCTCATCCAATCGAGCGCTTGAACACGTGTCGTCAGGATGGCGGAGCGCGGGAAAAATTTTCAAAACCCATTTTTTGCTGTTTTGTGCCTAAATCTTCGGATCGCCATATCTTTTGATCCAGATCTCGGATTTGCACATTCTTTATATCATTGGAAAGCTTATAAAATTCTCTACATGATTCCAGGTCAATCTTGAATTTTGGTTCAATCTAGAGAGAGAAAGTTAAGAAATGGATCTGACACATGTTCATGGCCAGAAGTGACATTTCAGCGACCAAATTTAATGCAGAATGGGTCGCATTCTCCTCCAATTTGGTCAAAAATGGTAGGGTATGGGTTTGTAAGGTCCTCCATGCTGATTTAATGCATTTGCAGTCAATGAGGAATGGGCTCCCATGTTTTGTACGTTTTCTCTCTCCTGGGCTCGACCCATGCAATGTAAAAACCAGATTTGGCTCATTTTCAAGGGGGAACATCTTTTGACATAGCAATCTTCTTCTTTCACCTCCAGTAAGTGATTGTTGCAAGAATCAGACCTCTTCAAAGATTGTAATAGTTTTTACCTCTCTGAGGTTGTAATGCATGGTTTTGACATTGGAAATGATAATGCAAGCTTTGTGAATGGGTTTTGATCCTTTGTTTGTATTATTTGCTTCATTTCGAGATCCTAAATTATATCTTATCGACTTTGTGTATGTTTTATGTTACAATCTTTGGTTTGTGTCTATTTGCATGACAAAAATGTTCACCACTCCTTTTGGTGCATCACCATCTTTAGTTAGTTTCAATTTTTGCATTTCTATCCCTGTCTCCTTGCAATTTAGAGTAGGATTAGGATCTAAACCTCTGTAGTTGTGCAAAATATAGATCTAAATCGAGAGGAGTTTGAGGAACCACCTCTAATCTGGAGATTCCTCTCTCGGTTTCTGAGTCCCACACTTGGAGAGAGGTTTCCATGTTGTGTAATCACAGCTGGATGCTTGAAACATCAACCTAGAAGCTGATGTGCATCCAGGGTGCTTGTGACTTTGCAACAATAGTTTTGGCATGCCCGGTGGGACATAGAGGTCTCATTTTTATTGCAGCAAAGTTGATGTTCATCTGTTGCAACTTTCTTGCTTGAAAAGAGCTATTATTTGCATATCTGGTGACTCGAGGGGAAGAATCAACTGGTTTCAACAAAGGTGCAGGCCTGAAAACTCATGAGAAGAATCACCACATGGTCAAGAGTTGGAGAAGAAGAAGTGTTGTTTGAATACACTGCAATTATCTCGAAGAAGAAGGAAAAGAGGAAGAAGGATTCAAAGGTCTCCATCTCCACCAAACAGAACTCTCTCAACTCCTCCATCCAGTAGGCCTTTCATTCGATCAACAAGGGTTTTAAGACCAATTAGAATGGCACAAAACAACCCCTATGTCAACTTCACGAAGCAGACCACTTGCCCTCAATGCACAACATCCAATTCCTATTGCATCCTTGAAGAACATTCCCATACTTCACTTGGAGAAAATCAAACTACTCCAGGGGGATCATGTTAAAGATATTGCTAACCTTTGCGCAATTCATGAAATCAATGAGATGCAAGTGGTACATCAAGTTCTTGGCATCTTCATTCAAGGGTAAAGCATTGCAATGGTTTAGAGCCTTGGAGTGGTTCTATCACAAATTAGAATCAGGCATGTATAGCACTTCATGAGAAGCAATTTGGAGAAAGGGAGACAACTTGTCTCTTTTGAGCAGCAGCTAACAACCATCAAGAGAGCTCCCAATGAGCAGTGACCGATTTCAACTTCAGATTTCAAAAGACTTGGGAGAGAATTCCGGTGGCGATCGAGGCCAACAACGAAAGGTGATTTTCTCTACTATCTCAAAGCTCTAGATTCTGATATTTCTATGTTGATTCAGTCCATGGGAGGCATAACTATCCCTATGGCTTATAGCATTGCCATTAGGGCTGAAAATTGTTTGACCAAGTGGAAAACTTGCCCCTAGACCTCCCATGCCACTATTTCCAAGTTTAGAGAGTCCAAACACCAATCAAGCACCTAATTTGGCTCCTTCTCCCACTCCTAGAAATCAGAGTTCAAATGAAGCTTCCACTTCATCTCCAAGTGCCCCAAATGAGCTTCAAGAAGTCATGAAGCAATTACAAAACCTAGGTAATGAGCTGGTTACTCTCAAGAGGCAACAAGCCCAAGGTTTTAGACCTTCTTATCAACCCCAAGCTCAGCCTAACAGGCAGCCATACCAACCACAAAGGCCACCTAATCCAGCTGCAAATATGAATCAAACAAGGCCTCCTGCCAATAGACCATTTCAGCCCTATAATCCAAATGCCATATCTGCCTCTAAGGCATTGATGCCAACACAAAACAACATTACCCAGGAATATGATTGGTGTTTTCCATGCAATGAGCCTCATAACCAATCCATGTGCTTCATGGTGCTTTGAATCAAGCATTAATGGTGACAACCACTTTGGTGTAGGGGTGAGAACGAGTCGAGAAACAACCAACAACAAGAAACATTCCAACAGAAATCAGCCCCAAATGACACCACATTGGTAAATTGCGCAAGCGAGAAGATTTATGTGGCATGAATCAAGCAATTTCTCAAGGTGTTGCAGACAACACAAGGTCAAAAGAAGGAATTTGGGTGAAGAACATCCATTAGCCCACCAATCCACGACCTTCCATGGCTCCACAAGTGGTTGGCAAACAAAATCCGGTTGTAAATGCACAAGGGCAGCCAAGAACAGCCCCTAGGCCAACTCAAATACCAGTTGTTGTTGCCCACATGCAAGGAGTGAATGTGCAAACCAAGGGACAACAAAGAGATCCTTCATCACCATTCACTATCATTGATCAGATGAAGAAGACAAATGTTAATATATCAATGTGGGAATCCCTATCCATCCCAGGCCAAAGAGATCTGCTGCAAGCTGCCATGAAGGACTGGTCAACTTCGAATCAACGAGGTTCAGATGCAAGACAAAGTGCTTACAAATGCTGCCCAGCCTGAAGGAAATCATGGAGGACAACAAGGTAAAATGTTGAAGCCCCCTCCTTTCTATGTTTCATTGATCATTGGAAATCAGCTAGTGCACAATTGCATGATAGACTCTGGGGCAAGTAGCTCAGTAATGCCTAAGCAAATAGGTGATCGGCTAGGGCTCCAGTATGAAACTATATCCAAAGGGTAGTGCAATTTGGATGGGACAGCGATAACTGAGCAGTTGGGGTGATTAGAAACTTGAGTCTTACCTTGCATGCATGTCCAAATGTTGTTGTTTTACAAGATGTATCAGTCATAGACCTTCCACCACTCTTTGCCCTTTGCTTGTCAAGGGACTTCACAGCCAAGATTGGGGGATATTTGTCTGCTGATTGGTCACACATGCTTTGTTCAGAACGAGGTATGGAACTAAGGCTACAATCAGGTCAGAACCTATTGCAAACTTCCACATTGAGCCTTACACTCCAAGTCAGATTAATGCCAATTGCTCAGCATTTGATCAAGAAGATCACCCAAGCACTGATGAAGCTGACACCAAGGTTGGAAGCATCCCGATCTAACTCTTGATGAATGGGCAAACAAGATACATGCATTTGATCCTTATCAAGAGGTAAAAGAATCGAGCTATGGGTCTATTGTATACACGACATGAAGAAAATCAACCTATTCCTAGCATCACCAAGCCAAACCACAAGGATGACAATGAGGTATGGCAGTTTGTTTTTGATGGATCAAGGAGTAGACGAGTGCGCGGGAGGTGGAGCTATGCTTGTTTCACCTCGAGGAGTAAGGTACTATTCAACTTTTAGATTTCAGTTCATGCTCCAATAACACTCACGAATATGAAGCCTTAGTGCAAGGGATGAATTGGGCAATCAAGAAGAGAATAAAGAAATTGCAAGTCTTTGGTGATAGTGAATTGATTGTAAATCAGGTAAAGGGATAGCATGCTTGCCAAAATGATCTTCTCAAGTGCTACTGAGAATAGGGTGTGGACCTCATGGAAGATTTTGAGGGTTTTGGCATGAAATCCATTCCTAGGGAAGAGAATCAAGCTGGCTTGTGAGGCTTCGGCATAGGGCAGCCTTTGACATTGTGGAAAGTATTCAACAAGACAAGGTACAGCCAAACATCCACGTGATTGTGAGGCCTTCATTTGCCGGAGCAACAATGTCGGTTTGAAGTGTTTGAAAAGCGACCAGCAAATCATCCATTTCTTGCAAGAAGAAGCTGAGTTCTCGGCCAAGAATCAAGAAAGATTGGAACAGCGGTATGGTGACCAAGTGGAGCAGTGAGAACTAACAAATTACCAAAGGCCTCATAACCTTGGAGTCAATCTTGCAACTCGAATGATCGGTTCGGAAGGAGAAAGTGAACTTTCAAGTAAAGGGTGAAGATTCAGAGCCTATTTTAGTAGATGAAGGCAAGACATTGCAAATTGGCAAAGTAAGTACTCCGCAAGAGAAATCTGATTTTGTTCAGCTTTGTCAAGAGTTCCCAGATGTCTTTGCTTGGACTTACAAAGATTTAAGAGGTTTCAACCCAAAATTGGCACAACATACTATTGAGCTAGATCCGGAATCCAAGCCTGTCAGGAAAAAGCAAAGGCCAGTAAATCCTCATATCGAACCTCTCATGAGAAAGGAGTTAAGCAAGCTCATTAAGGTCGAGTATCATCTTCCCCATAAAACACTCAAGTTGGGTTGCAAACTTGGTTGCTTTGGTAAGAAAGAGAAATGGAGAAATAAGATTGTGTGTGGACTTTCGCGATCTAAATAGAGCATCACTCAAGGATCATTATCCGCTTCCATCAATGGAACAAATATTGCAGGTTGTGCTGGTTCGAGAAGGTTTTCATTGCTAGATGGATATTGGGCTATAATCGAGATAATGGTGAAAGAAGAAGATCAATTCAAGACGGCCTTCACTACAAATGGGGCACGTATGCTTACAAGAAGATGCCATTTGGGTTGTCCAAATGCCGGAGTAACATTCAATGAGCTATGGATATGGCGTTCAAAGGCTTGATCAACAAGATAGTGCTGGTATACCTAGATGATATCACTGTCTTCTCAAAGAATGCAGCAGACCATCTCTTTCACCTCAAGCAAGTGTTTCAGAGGTGTAGAAGGTTCGGAGTGTCATTGAATCCAAAGAAGTGTATCTTTCTTGCACATGAAGGAAAGCTCCTTGGCCATATTGTCTCCAAAGAAGGATTAGCAATCGATCATGAAAGGGTTGAAGCTATCCAAACACTTCCATTGCCACACCATAAGAAATCTCTTCAAAGCTTCTTAGGAAGGATAAACTTTGTTCGGAGGTTTGTCCCAGATTTCACACCCTTGTCAAGCCCATCACCAAAATGTTAAAGAAGAACATGGCTTTCAAGTGGATAGCGAAGGCAAGGAGAGTTTTAGAAGCAATCAAAAAGCCATCTCTCAAGCACCAACTCTAATCAACCCGGACTTCTCCAAGGATTTCATCCTCTATGCATTTGGAGGTAATGACACTATTTACGCCATTTTGGTACAGAGAACAAGGATAATGATGAGCAGCCAATTTCCTTCTTCAGTGGAGCCTAGATGACTATGAGGTGAGGTACTCTTTTATTGAGAAGCATGTCTTTGGCGATGTCGAAGCTTGAAGAAATTCAAGCATTTAATCTCAAACAACAAGGTCCAGATTGCTCGTCTCACATCTTTGGGATTAAGGACTTCCTCCTCAACAAGGATTTGAATGAGAAAAGGGCAGGTTGGATCACCCATGTCATGGAGTATGACATCGAGATCAAGATCACAAAGCTGGTAAGGGAAAGGATTGTGTGAGCAAGCTGGTTTTGGGGAAGCAAAGAGTATATGCAATGAAGAAGGGGTTGTTTGTGATCCATGAGCCAAGTGGCCACAAGAAGAAGACAATGCTGCCCCCACTCCTTGCTGGACCCAAGATATAATACACTTCCTAGGCATAGGCCTATGCCCTCCGAGAGATGAACAAGACCCAAAGGAGACACTTCGGTTGCGAGGCTGTTCCGTATGCCATTGTTGATGGGGTTTTGTTCAAGAAAGATGTGAATGGAGTGTTCTTGAGGTGCATTAGCACAAATCAGATTCAAAGGGTGTTGAAGAGTTTCATGGTGGACCAGTGGTGGTCATTTTGCACTAAGAGTGACAGCTCTAAAAATCATTAAGGCTGGTTATTATTGGCCTAAAATCTTGATGATTGCTATGCATGGATCAAGAGGTGTAAAATTGTGCATTCTTCACGGGAAAAGAAACTTTCTGCCCTTCCATTACATCCAATCTCAGTTGACCAGCCATTCATGCAATGGGGTTTGGACTTCATTAGAGTCATTAATCCCAATTCAAGCCAAGGGCACAAATGGATTTTGACAGCCACGGACTATTTCACCAAATGGATAGAAGCAGTAGCACTCAAAGAGGCAAATGAGTCTAGCATCTTAGACTTTTATGAGGGGATAACAACCAGATTTGGTGTACCTGCTACAATAATCTCACGATAATGCATTGGCATTCATTGGATCTAAGGTGGTGAGTGGGCTGTCAAAAACGGTATCTACCTAAGCACTTCATCAAACTATTACCCTCAAGGTAATGGCGGTGCCGAGTCTACAAACAAGAACTTGTTGAGGATCATTAGGAGGACTCTTGGCGAGAATTAGAGGTCTTGGCATACCAAACGAAATCAGCCTTATGGGCTGATAGGATAACTCCCAAAGATCCACGGGTAACTCTCCATTCAAACTTGTCTATGGAAGGGAGGCAATCTTGCCCATGTCACTTGAGTTGCCAACATTGGAACTCATGAAGCAGTTTGGAGTTGCTTTAGAGTTTGAGCCCATGGAGGTGAGGTATGCGAGTTGATGGAGCTGAGAGATCGAAATCGGGCATCCCAAGCAATGGAAAAGGATCAAGCTTTGATCGAAGACCTTTGATAGGAAGGCCAGGATAGATCTTTTCAGGTTGGAGATCTAGTGTTGAAATGGGATGTGGATAGAGCAAAACCGGAAGGCATTAAAATTTGATGCCATTTGGAGTGGCCCATACATGGTCACGAAGTGCAAAAACATAAATGCTTTCAATTGGCCTCATTGGATGGTGAAGAAGCTGTAGATTCCATAAATGGAATCTATCTCAAGCATTGCTTCTAGAGGAAATTCACTACCTTTAAATATTAGATTAGATTTTCATTCCTCCAAGTGCTTGTGCACATTGTTTTTCTATAGGTTAGTTTTGTTTTCCCTAAGTGCTTTGGCACAGCTTGTTTTCCATGGAGATGTTTTGCAGTCCTTGCTTCCATCAGGTGATATTCCATCTTCCTCCTTACACATTCTAAGTCGGTTGGGGTTCTAAACAGAATATCGATGACTCCATTCCCAATGGACTACTTGAGCAAGCTGGTATCTTCTACCTAGCGAGCGAGTAACCCATTGAGTCACCAAATTGTTATCCAAAATTCACCTCCCGGGGTAAATTTGATAACATGCATCGAAATACTCAAGTCCCGGGGCAAATAGATTGATTCAAGGCAAAAAATCATGTTTAGGGTCCCTTGGATTTTCCAACTCTCTGTCGAGGAGAAAAAAGCAAGTTCTAAAGAAGGGTGAAAAAGTTGCAAAAAAACAAGCTTGGGCCAAAAAAATCATTAAAAATTGGCTAAGTCCTAGTCTAGGCAGTCCTTGGGGCGGTTGGGACGTCGGGCGCGAATCGGCCGAAAAGGCCACTAGGCGGTCCACGAGCACTAGGACAAGCGGGACATTGCGGCGCGTGGGGCGCGGAAAGCCGATTCGGCCGAAGGTAAAAGCAAAATCGACTAAGCTGCTTTGAGTGGAGCGAGTCTGGGACATCTTGGCCATGAGGATGTGAAGGACGCGAACCACGGATCGGGTGAAGCAGAGAACTTTAGCTTTGGGACAGGATCGAGGCCAAAAGTATGCGGTGGATGCGGAGGCCGAAGAGAGCAGAGCCAATCAAATCACGCCACGTGTCTCCGCCTCAAAGAGGGAGAGAAGCCCGAATCGGGTAGATCGAAGTTTTGTCCCAAACAGATTTGGGATAAGCACCAAAGGGATGCGTGGGGCGAAAATGCTGGCGGCGAGCCCCATGGGCGAATCGGGAAATGCCACGTGTCACGAGGGAAACGTCCAAAATTTCAAAGGGAAGGTTTGAAGCGTTGGCGAGAGCCAATTAAAAGAGGACATGTGTCCTGATGGGAAAGGGGAGTGTGGAGCTCGGGGAGGACTTAGAAAATTTAGCAAGAGTTTTGGCAAAAAACTAAAAGGTAAAGGTCGACCCCGCACCCCTGTCCTCCAATCAAATCATGCCACTGTCCCAGTGGCGGGAATGCGGGAAAAGATGGGAAATTTTCCAAAGTCACAAAAAGTCAAAATTTTCAAGGAAAACCCATGGGTAAGGGAAGGAGGGATAATTTCTCTTCCAATCGATCGCACGACACGTGTCGTCTAGAGATGGCGGAGCACGGGAAAAAATTTCAAAACCCATTTTTGCCTGTTTTGTGCCCTAAATCTTCAGATCACCATATCTTTCGATCCAGAGCTCAGATTTGCACGTTCTTTATATCATTGGAAATCTTATAAAATTATCTACATGTTTATAGGGTCAATCTTGAATTTTGGTTCAATCTGGAGAGAGAAAGTTAAGAAACAGATCTGACGCGTGTTCATGGCCAGAAGTGACATTTCAGCGACCAAATTTAATATAGAATGGGTCGCATTCTCCTCCAATTTGGTCAAAAATGGTAGGGTATGGGTTTGTAAGGTCCTCCATGCTGATTTAATGCATTTGCAATCAATGAGGAATGGGCTCCCATGTTTTATGTTTTCTCTCTCACAGGCTCAACCCATGCGATGTAAAAAGCCAGTTGGCTCATTTTCAAGGGGAACATCTTTTGACATAACAATCTTCTTCTTTCACCTCCAACAAGTGATTGTTGCAAGAATCGAACCTCTTCAAAGACTGTAATAGTTTTTACCTCTCGAGGTTGTAATGCATGGTTTTGACATTGGAAATGATAATGTAAGCCTTGTGAATGGGTTTCGAGTCCTTTGTTTGTATTATTTGCTTCATTTCGGATCCTAAATTATATCTTATCACTGTGTATGTTTTATGTTGCAATCTCTGGTTTGTGTCTATTTGCATGACAAATTGTTTCACCACTCCTTTTGGTGCATCACCATCTTTAGTTAGTTTCAATTTTTGCATTTCTATCCTGTCTCCTTGCATTTAGAGTAGGATTAAGATCGAATCTCTGTAGTTGTGTAAAAATATAGATCTAAATCGGAGGAGTTTGAGGAACCACCTCTAATCTAGAGATTCCTCTCTCGATTTCACAAGTCCCACACTTGGAGAGAGGTTTCCATGTTGTCTGTTCAATCGCACTTTGGATGCTTGAAACATCAACCTAGAAGCCTAGTGTGCATCCAGGGGTGCCGTGACTTTCTTGCAACAACTTCATTTCATTGAAGTCTACTATGGAAAAAGGACCTACTCATATCTTATTATAGACACCAATTTTTGGTATAGCACCCCTCTGTCATCTCACATTCATGCAATTTCCATTCTCGCTTTTCTTTTTCTTAAATTAAATGAAATCCCATCTATTTTCTCACCTTATGTAATTAATTATCAAATGGGCTCCATATGGACCCATTTGATGATTAGGATTTTTGGCATTATCCCCATCTCTAACAAATTATTCAATCCATGGGTATTAATTGTGTACATGTATTTGTTAGCAATGCAAAAAGAGTTAGAACTAACACCTAGTAGTCCTAAAACAAAGCTAAATCAAATTCAATGCTCCATCATACTTAGATCTTAAGAAAAACTAATCTAATAACATCCTTGCATTATAACTATTAGTGCAAAATCACAACACCCCCAAATGAGTTATGGATCTACTTTTCTAAGGCAAAGTCATTTGGTGTGATTACACAACATTGAGCTTTCCCAAAGTGTGGGACCTTTGCAAATGGGGAAAGCTCTCCAGAGAAGGTTGGTTCCTCTTCCTAAACTACCTACCACAAGCTATTCCAGTGTAGGCAAGCTAATCTAATCCTAATCTAACTTCTAAGGAGACAGGGAGAGAAGAAAAAGGAAAAAACAAATCCTACACTAAAATGGTGATACACCAGAGAAGGAAAATGTTGATTATCTATCAAAACTGCCATGGAACAAGAAGAGGTGAGCAATGGAAAGGATGGACAAGTGCATCACAGACCAAAGATAGATTTCACACAAAAAAATGTTCCAAAACTCCATGAACATAGCTCCAAAACCTGTAATGAACATCCAAACATGCACAAATACCTGCAATGAAGAGAGGCAAGAAGAAAACAACCAAAAAAAATGAGCAAGGATGGACAAATGCATCACAAAACACATTTTTATTGCTCCAAAAGTTTGCACAGAACATCATTTCATGGGTAAGAGGAAAAAATGCCATTACAGAGTAGGGGAGGAGGTTCAAACTCCATTTTGACCTTGGGGAAAAAAAGAAGGGAGAGGCAGAGAAGAATGATGAACAACCTTTTACAAATGAGCCAAAACTAGCTTTTATCACTTGAACAAAATGAAGGAAATGAGAAAATGTAGGCAAATCAATTTGAAACTTCAACCACCAACAAGATCCATTTTATTAGCCTAAAAATGATGGGTTTCCATGAAAATCCCATACTTTGAATTACATTTCTTTGGAGAAGAAAGAAAGAGGCCCATACTTCATTAATTTTGGTGGTTGGGGTCATTTTACTATTTTTTCCATGCCAGAAATTTTCCCATTTTTCTTATGCAAAAATCCATCAAAATTCAAAATTGAGGGGTCCATCGTGTAGAGGATTTCAACAGACTTTCCATTGACACCAAAATCATGAAAAAATGAGCTCTAGTTCGAAAGATATGGCCCTATAAATATTTAGGGAAAAATTGGTAAAAAATAGAGTCAAAATTGGGGTCAGCGGGGTCAAACTTTAAATTTTTCCCTTTTGGGAAAATTTCCCAAAAATCTCCACGACCCCTTAGGTCCACATGACAAGTGGCACTTTCTGGATGATCTACGGCCAAAGACCTACCTTTTTCTCTCTTTTTTTAAATTGGGAAAATTTCCAAAAATCTCTCATCCCACTCCTCCGATGACACATGGCGCTTCCCAATTCTTGATGGGGATGTGGCCTCTAACTTTTGCCTTCAACCTTTTTGACCAAAAAGGAAAAAAAAACTTAACTTCTTCCCGACCCCAGTTGTGTGTCTACTGACGTGTCATAAAAATGAACATGTGTTGGCCTCGATTAGTGTGGAGGTGTTTCCCAAATCTTTCTCTTCTCCTTCATGGGCTTGTGGGCCAATTTTTGACTTTTAGTTTTATAGCCAAAGAGGCTAAGTGTCAACAATTTCTCCCTAGCCCCGCGAGTCCACTTCCTTCCTTCATCGGGCCCGCGGGCCAAAATTTTTCTTTGTGCCTTTTAACCCCAAAAGGGCTAAGTTCTAAATTTATCTCACGCCTCTCCCCAACCCGCCTTGGCAAAATTTCCATCTTACCTCTGCGGGGCCCACCTAGGGAAATTTTCCCTCCAAACTCTGCCGAGCCATAACTCAAAAAATACAAGGAGTTAGGAGGACTTATTTACCTTTCTGGAAAGGGGAAGAAAAATTCTATCTAATGAAGCCATTTCCAGAATCTTTTGAGTGCTTGTAATGTGTGAAAATTGAAGTTGAAGCACAAGGAAGGAAAGAATGAAGGAAAGTTAGCCAAAATAAGCAGGGGCTCATTTTGGATAACAATTTTGGTGACTCAAAGGGGTCATCTGCCTACTAGATGAATGATTAGTGGCCTTTGTTGCATCCATTAGGCATGGAGTCAATCTTGATAACCAACTCTAATCTAAACTATGAAAATATGACCTCTGAGCCACTTGGAAACCCACTTGAAACTTGAAGTTGATCTTCACCAAAAACTATTGAAATGGACTATGCAAGAGCAATACAACAACACCAAAAACTATGTACAAAATTAGAAATCATACATACCTAAGTGGGATATGCAGAGTGTGCACAAGCACTTCTTCTACTAAAAGAAAACCTACCTACTCTACTCTAACTGGAAGAAAAGGTAAGCTAAACAAACCCTACAACTGGTTGTGCAAAATAGCTTCCTTTCTTCAAAATTGGCAGCCATGCAAATGATTTGGAGCTGATCATGGCTGTTAGTATGAGTGGAAAACTAAGAAGAATTTAGTCCTCCACCCAAATCAGCAAGGTGTCAACTGAAAACAAATTAGATACCTCTTTTAGTTGCTCTGCATTTGGATTGAAGAGGTATGGCAGCTGATCCTTGGTACTTTATAGCTCATACTCATGCTCATGAAGCAAGCATGACTGGTTGTGGCTTCTCCTTTGGCTCCAATGAAGCTAAATACCTATTAGACAAAGTCTGATCCGTTTGATATGCCCATTTCTCTGATTTTCAACTCCAAAAATGGAGTCCTCTTATAGACCTTCTTGGATGGATGGCGTGGAAGAAGTGATGAAACTCTTCTGCTCTTTCCTTCTTCCTCCAATGAAGAACATGGAAGATTTAAATCTCCCAAACTTGATCCCAAAGAGCTGCTATAAAATGCGAGACTTTCAATGAAATGAATGCTCTCCTCCATGACAACAGGCTCAAGTGTTTGGAATGTGGATGATGAAGGAGAAAATGGTGTGATTTCAACTGGTTCCTCTCCATCAAAACAGTCCTCCAAATCAGGCAGATAAACTACCTCATTGTTGTCCTGCTGCAGATGTTCAACTTCCTCCATGGTGTTCTCTTGATCAACAACTTGTTTACCATGGTTTCTTTCATCCTCCAACATGAAGTTTGAAAGATCAAACTCTTCTTCAACATTGGAGCTTGAAGAGAATGAAGTATAAGGAAGAAAAATGAAGGTTCTTCTATAGCCTATTTTGTGCTTGAAGCTCTTGGATCTGCATTTCTCTCCTCTACAGCTAGAATGTGCTCCTCTTCTTTTGGATTTGGAGCAACTTCTTCTTCCTCAATACTTGAAGACCAACTTTCTCTTGATTGAACTCTTCCTCTAGCATGAAGTTTTGTCAAATCAAACTCTTCAATTTGTTTCTCTAGAGGACAAGTTGGGGCTGCAAGATCTCTTTTAGAGCTTTCCTCTTCCATGGCTGATTGTGTAACTTCTATTGGATCAGCATCTTCTTCCAGTAGAGTGCCAACATGGACACTACACTCTAAGAAACTTGATGACTGATCTTCTTTCTTCTCTACTGCTATAAAATCAGCCTTGGCCACCACTTGTTCTTTAACCTTTACCTCCTCTTGTAGGCTTAACCAACAAGGGATCTTTGTAAACCCAAATTTGGCAGCCCAACTCTTCAGATTGTCTATCATTTCTTTTCTGTTGGGCTCCTCTTCTTGTTGTCCTTGACTAGTTTTCTGATTATCTTCCCAACATGGACTTGGGAAAGCAAGAGGAGTGGTAAGTTGGGGCTCAAACCATATTTGTAATTGTTTTTGGTGGGAAGGGAGGTGGAACTTCTTGTTTATTTGGAGGGGATGGCTGTTTAGAAGGGAAAGGACGGAGAAGAATTGAGATGGGGTGGAAGACTAGGGAATGGAGAAATGAAATCAACACTTGGGGCAGCATTCAATGGGAAGCTTGGAAATTGAAGCCCAAATTGAGATGGTGCTGCTTGAGGAATGGAAAGAGAAAAACCAGATGATGGTGTAGAACTTACCCATTGACAAGGTTGCTCAACACCAAATTCATAGGCCTCTATCTCTATAGTCCATTGTGCAAGTTGGGGCAAGCATCTCCACCATGAAGTCTAGCTTCTCCTGAGGGCATGTAGTGTTTTGGAAAAGGGCCAACCCATGGACAAGGTGCCCTACAACCAATTCTGAAAGCCTCCATTTGAGTTGTTGCTCTTGATTGCACCATTTTTGCCTCCATCTTCTGGATCTTCTCCAACAAACCATCTTCCATTTGACTTCCCTCATCATATGCATATTCTTGTGCTTGATATGCTTCATATCCAAACTGATTTTGGCATTTCTCATATGAATATGCATACTGGTTTTGAATTTGATCAAAATGCTGATTGGGAGGATTTGAAAAACATGTTGGAGGTGGGAAACATTGTTGTTTGTAACAAATGTAAATTCCATGGGGAAATGAAGTCATGATTACACAACTTCATGGAATGATGGAAAAGAATGAAAGATATGGAAAGAAGAGTGAATGGAAATGGATGAAAAAGGATCTCAGTAACTTCAGAGAGATGAGTTATTGATCAGATGGAGTCACACCATATGTGTTTGAAAGAGCCTCGAAAGGCTGAAATTTTCAAAGGAACACATCAACCTACCTACAAAAATGAAGTGGAAGACCTCTAAGGTCCCACTGGGTGTGCTAAAAATATTAGTGCAAATTCACAGCACCCCCAAATGAGTTATGGATATGATTTTCTAAGGAAAAGTCATTTGGTGTGATTGCACAACATTGAGCTTTCCCAAAGTGTGGGACCTTTGCAAATGGGGAAAGCTCTCCGAGAAGGTTGGTTCCTCTTCCTAAACTACACTCCACAAAACTATTCCAGTGTAGGCAAGCTAATATAATCCTAATCTAACTTCCAAGGAGACATGGAGAGAAAGAAAAAAGGAAAAATAGAGCCTACACTAAAATGGTGATACACCAGAGAAGGAAAATGTTGATTATCTATCAAAACTACCATGGAACAAGAAGAGGTGAGCAATGGAAAGGATGGACAAGTGCATCATAGACCAAAGATAGATTTCACACAAAAAAATGTTCCAAAATCCATGAACATAGCTCCAAAACCTGCAATGAACATCCAAACATGCAAAAATACCTACAATGAAGAGAGGCAAGAAGAAAACAACCAAAAATGAGCAAGGATGGACAAATGCATCACAAAACACGTTTTTATTGCTCCAAAGTTTGCACGAACATCATTTCATGGGTAAGAGGAAAAAAATTCCATTATAGAGTAGGGGAGGAGGTTCAAACTCCATTTTTGACCTTGGGGAAGAAAAAATAAGGGAGAGGCAGAGAAGAATGATGAACAACCTTTTACAAATGAGCCAAAACTGCTTTTATCACTTGAACAGAATGAAGGAAATGAGAAAACATGGGAAAATCGATTTGAAACTTCAACCACCAACAAGATCCATTTAATTGGCCTACAAAATGATGGGTTTCCATGAAAAATCCCATACTTCGAAGTACATTTCTTCATGTAGAGCAAGAAAGAGGCCCATACTTCATTAATTTTGGTGGTTGGGGTCATTTTCTACAATTTTTCATGCCAGAGATGTTTTCCCATTTTTCTCCCATAAAACTCCATCAAAATTCAAAATTGAGGGTCCATCATGTAGAGGATTTCAACAGCTTTCCAATGACACCAAAATTATGAAAAACCAAGCTCTGGTTCGAAAGATATGGCCCTCTGAAGATTTAGGGCAAAACTGGTAAAAAAATAGAGTCAAAATTGGGGTCGGCGGGGTCAAACTTTAAATTTTTCCCTTTTGGAAAAATTTCCCAAAAATCTCTGTGGCCCCTTAGGTCCACATGACACGTGGCACTCTCTATTAATCCACGGGCTAAAGACCTACCTTTTTTCTCTCTTTTTCAAATTGGGAAAATTTCCTAAAAAATCTCTCACGCCCTCTGACTCTCTCCAATGAAATGTGGCACTTCCCAATTCACTGATGGGATCGCGGGCTCAAGCTTCACCTTAACCTTTTTGACCAAAAGGAAAAAAATTAAAATTCCTTCTTCCCAACTCCCCACCACCTGCTTTAAGTTTCATAAAAATGACGCGCGTCAAACTTTGATTAGTGTGGAGGTGTTACCCAAATTTCCTTTCTTCTCCTTGTGGGCTCGTGGGCCAATTTTTGACTTTGAGTTTTATAGCCAAAGAGGCTAAGTGTCAACAATTTCTCCACAGCCCCACCATTCCTTCTTTCATCGGGCCCACGAGCAAAATTTTTCTTTGTGCCTTTTAACCCCAAAGGGCTAAGTGCTGAATTTCTCTCTCGCACCTCCGCCAACCCAAATTTCCTTGGAAAATTTCCATCTTACCTCCGTGAGCCCGCCTAGGGAAAATTTTCCCTCCAAACTCCGTCGAAGCCATAACTCAAAAAATACAAGGAGTTAGGAGGACTTATTTACCTTTCCTGAAAGGGAAGAAAAATCCTATCTGATGAAGCCATTTCTAGAATCTTTTGAGTGCTTGCAATGTGTGAAAATTGAATTTGAAGCAAAAGGAAGGAAAGAATGAAGGCAAGTTAGCCAAAATAAGCAGGGGCTCATTTTGGATAACAATAACATGAACAAATATTCAAACTAACATGTTAATCCATTAATCTCTATCTCTATTGAATGCTAAAAATGAAATGAACCTACTTAGATCCTTAGCAATCAAAGGTTTGATTGTATGTTTGAATCCCAAGGTTTTCAAGAATGGAGTCTTGTCAATCCATGGCTACAAGACCATTTGACATATCTCCATATGACTTCAAAACTTGGATGGATGAATACAAGAAATGAAAGTAGCTAGCCTCTCCAATGAAGAATGCTCCAAGATGACAAAATGGCTATAGTGTATTTGCTATATGCTTCACTTTTGTTTCTCAAGGAATAGGTGTAAGTGTAAAGGATCGGAGGGGCTCTTTTCTATAGCCCAATGGATAGAGGAATCTCTACATCCCTTTGTATGTGTGATAATAGAGATGTTGAGTTAGTTATGGATAAGGGGTTTAGAAAGGCTTGAGTTAACTTTAGGAGAGTTTAATTTTTTCTTTAGTGACTCATGTGGATGAAGGGGGTTTATTAATTAACCAAAGTGATTAATTAATAGGTGTGCAAGCTTATAAAAGCTTTTTAGAGGAATAATTAGCATGATTTAGACTATTAGAGGGATTTAATCAAATAAATGATGATTTATTGATTTAATGGAAGAGGAAGCTAATTAATTAATAATAATTAACTAGTCTAGGTAGAAAGGGGTATTAATTAATTAGAAATAATTAATTAATCTAGATAGAAAGGGGAGCTGATTAACGGAAGGTCGTTAATTGGCGTCGTTGTTGGATAGAAGAGTTAATTAATTAATGCAATGTAATTAATTAATGATGATAGGAGAGAAGATGAGCATTATTGATGATATGTCACCAATTTGTGGGAAAGGGGATGATTAGCATAATTTAAGTATTTAAATTATTCAGGGCTAAATTATAGGTGTCTACATTAATATACCCATCCGACACCCCCTTCTAAATTTCAAATGGAATCTATCATCTCACCTACCATGTCAATCATGTTCCCGATCCATATAATAATTCAAACCATGGTCCCCAAAGATCTAAAAACTTCCACAGTCCACATGATCACATCATATCTCTTAACTCGAGTTATTCCATCCAACCCCAAAGTTTACTTGTTAACCCCAATCTAACCTCACCTCAAAGCTATAAATATGGGGTTTCTCCCATATTTCAAAGGACCTAGACCCGGAAGACTTGGATCGACCAAACTAGAGGAAATAAGTTATAAAATCTTTAATATAGGAAAATGTTGTTTTGAATTCTTATGTTGTTTATCATTTTTATCCTTATGATGTCTTCATAATGACACTATAATCCCCATGATATTCTACCCATGATTCATTAGTTCACGTAGTGTGGTTCTTGTTGCACATTGTGTTCGGATTAGATCAATAGCACCATCTACACACCTGTAGCATCAAGTTCCTTTGTTCATTAACTTGCATGTTATCTATTTATCTTGTATTTTATCATTATCTTTCTAGACACATGGGTTGACATCCTCCAAGGGAGTTAAAATCCTCTTGGAACCGGCACTATTTAGGTAACCCCTGCATATTGTTATCTAATCTTGCAGTCTTTGCAGTCTAGCTTCTTTATATCATACATCTATCTTCTTTGCACCCGTAGATCCACATCTGCATATGAGGTCATAATCCCTCCATCATTCAAAGTTTTTGGTGGCTTCTGTATCATCTTTCACTCTTGCAGAGAATGAAGTTTCTGTCTGACATTTGGCACGCCCTGAGATGGGACCAGATCCAAGATCTGGTCATTTCATTTGTTTTGTTCCTTTTGTCGACATTTACTGTGTTTGTGATTACACCGACCACCATGTTTCATAATTCTCATCAATTTATATATCTCTTGAAAATATTTCAGTTATAGGATTTCTTATTTGTAGGGTTTCAATGTTGTCTCCATTCGTGCGATGTAGTACATATAGTTAGTCATTTTTGTCATCGCCTCGAGGTAGGTGGTTTTAATTGTTTTCAAAAGAAATTTGTTATTGCTTTGTTTATAATCGATATACAATTTTATTGTTATTTCTCTACAAAAATAAATAAATAAATATATATATATATATATATATATATATATAATGAATTTAATATATGAATAAAGAAATAATGTAAAAAATAAACAAAATAAAAAAATTAGTACCCCTAAACTACCCATCTCCCCATCTAACTTTTTCCTTAGACTTGAGCTACTACCCACACCCATCTTCTCATTCCCCTTCCAATCTCTACTCACCCCATCTCCCTTCTCACCACCTCGCTCTTTTCCATTCCCCGACTCACCGTACCTATCACCCATCTCCTTTCCTCTCAACTCATCTCCAACTTGATTTCCCTCTCCACCAATCACTCCCAAATTCCATATGACTTACTCCACTTCCGCTCAACTTGACTCCTCGACCGATCCATTGTCATTCCTTCTCAACATGCCATCGCCCTTCAAAAAAACTCACCTCGGCCTACCGAGCTATCATCCCCACACACCGAGCTCTCCCTTGAGCCCACGTCTCCACCCTTCCAACACACACAACCACTCAGACACTATCTCTACACCTCCCACATCTCTTCCCACAGAAATTTTCTTCACTCCATGACTCACGAAATTCCCATTCCCAACCCAAGTTACTCCATCTCTCTTCCACCGAACTACCATGTTCCTAACTCCCATTTACTCGGAGTCACCACTCCTAGGTCCAATTTTCTTGACCATCAATTTTATTATACTATATAACTTAACTTGATCAACAAGTTTATGATAATCATTGGAAAAAAATTTTGTGGGACAACAATTAGAACTGATTCAAACTACTCACCATATGAGTATTTGAAAGAGGGAAAAATGAGAACCGATGTCGAAAACAATGCACCACAACACAGTTGCACTCCGATGGTAATGTCAAGCTCCAACGCAATAAGCAAGATTTGAATCAATGGAATGAAAATGCAAGTAAGAAAACAAGTATGCTCATCCTCATAGATCGAAAAAAGGAAGTACAAATAGGGGTGTTGTGTAACCCCATGCCTAAATAAGGAAAGAATATAAATGATGCCACTAACGCATATGACGTGACTGATGCATATGATGCCACTAAAGGAGGAGTTACAATTCCAAATAAGGAATGTAACTCCTATGACACACTGACACAAATGAAAATGACAATATTCTATGATAGAATCTGACACTTGTCATTTGACTTCCTAAGACCTATGACTCTCGCAAGGTGAGATGACTCACTAGGTGATGTGGATGATGACTAGGCATGTCACACACACCAACACCCCCTTCATCGAAGCAGGAAGAGGTCATGGTAAGCCGTCGAATTTCTCTTAACTAAGAAAGATGTCCCTCATAAAGGCTTGATAAGGTGCCCATATACTAAACAACATTTTCTGGATTCCAGAAGAGACTATATAGCTTGAAGAAGATGGGTGGCTGCAGCAGACCTCACCCCAAGAAGAGACCGCAAGTGAAGAAACTTCACCTCAATGAAGGGCTTGGTGAATATGTCTACAACTTGATCAGCTGTCTAAACATACGTATGTCGATGATGTTTTCATGTATCAGCTCCCATATGAAGTGCATGTGAATCTCAATGTGCTTCATCTGCTGATGCTTGAACTAGATTTCTACAAATCGAGATAGTGCTCATGTTGTCACAGTAGATGATGGTAGGCCACCGAAAGTGGATGCCAAACTCTGTCAAGATACCTTATAACCAAATAACTTCTGTGGCAGCATTAATTGCTCCTCTGTATTCTACTTTTTTTGATGATATGGCAATGGCATTCTACTTCTTATTGGACCAACTGATAGGACCTGAACCAAGAGTGAAACTATAGCTTGAGGTAGACTTCTGATGATCTAGATCACCGGCCAATCTGAGTCTATAAATCCAACCAAGTCAATCTCAATCCCTCCTAAGTAATGAATCCCATCGGTGTGAGTGCCACAAACATAGTGAAGGATCCACTTTTCTACTTTTAAATGCAGCTCATGAGGCTCCTACATAAATCTAGACATGATCCCAACAACATACGAAAGATCTAGCTAAGAGTGTGAGTAAGGTAGATCAAGCTCCCACCAACTTTCGATAAAGGGTACCATCAACCAAGGGGAAGAGCAATCAGAAACCAACTTGACCCTAGAAAGAAAAGGAGTAGGTGAGGACTTACAATCAGACATGTGAAACCGAGCAAGCAAATCAAGAGAGTACTTAGGTTGAGATCATAATTCCCGAGTCAGATTGTGAAATCTGGATCCCAAGAAAGTAATGAAGCAATCCTAAGTCAGACATGGAGAACTTGTTGGCCAAGATCTTCACAGAATCAATGATAGAGGAAGAGATACCCATGATCAACAAGTCATCAACATAGAGAACAAGAATAAGCATGGATTCATCTTGCTGCAAAATATACACATTTGGGTCAGAGTGACACCGAGTGAACCCTGATGCAAGTAAAAGGAGTCCATCTTGGCATACCAAGCCCGAGGGGCTTGTTTAAGGCCATAGAGAGACTTCTTTAACTTGCAAATGAGGGATGGATCATGGACATAACCCGGAGGTTGTTCCATATAGATCTCTTCCTCTAGGTCCCCATGAAGGAAGGCACTCTTAACATCCATCTAGTGGACTTCCCATCTATTAGCAGGCAAAGGTGATGGCAAGGGTCAGTCGAATGGAAGTCATCTTCACAACCAGAGAAAGGTTTCTGAGTAATCAACCCCAACTACTTGGGAGAAACCCTTAGCTACAAGTCACGTGCTTTATACTTCTCAACTTCTCCATTGGCTCCATACTTTGTTCGATATATCCACCTACACCAAATGAATTTTCTTCCTTTCGGAAGAGGGGTAAGATCCCAAGTGTCATTCTTTATGAGTGAGGAATACTCCTCATCCATAGTAGAATCCCACTCAGGAATCCTAGAAGCTTCCTAGAAAGATGGTGGATCAGAAGCAGAGGTGAAGAAGGAGTGGGGTCCAATGAAACTTGAGTGCATACGTCTCTCATCTAAAGGATCTCCAACTAAATCTCCAGCACTCTGTAAAGTTTTCCTAGCCCAAAGAGGTCCCAAAGGTTCAAGCTCAGAGTCGGAAGATTCTTCACTTGAGTGAGAAGGGACATAGTCCTCATCATCACTACTATCGTCAAATCAAGACTCAAAAGTTTGAGGATCGGGAGGAGTCAGGGAGAGGAGGAACTCACTCAACAACATCATCATCTAATGAGTCAGAATCTGAATTAGTGGGAAAAAGAACCTCAGTGGAAGTCAAAGTCAAGGATGACTCATCAAACTTCACACTCCTCTCAATATAGAGCTCATGGGTAGTAGGGTTCAACAATCGATATCCCTTCACGCCATCAGGATACCCGAAAAAGATACAAGGTTTGGATTGTGGATCCAATGCCTTGCATTTCTTCTTGGAATCCAAGAGCCATAGCCTTGGATCCGAAGACTCAAAGTGCTCAACATCAAGCTTGTGTCCAAACCAGGCTTCAAAGGGTGTCATCCCTCTTACTACCTTGTGTGGAACATGATTCTAAATGTAACAAGAACAATTCACTTGCTTTAGCCCAATACTATGGAGGAAGGGACTTTGAGTGAACCATACAAGTGCCATCTCCTTTAAAGTTCAGTTCTTTCTTTCTGTAACTCCATTTTGGGAAGGGCTATAAGCAACTGTACGCTGCAAAGAAATCCCCTCAAAAGTGCAGAAATCCTCAAACCTATTGCTCACATACTTGCCTCCATTTTCGGTTCGAAGAACCTTGATAGACCATTCCACTTGTTTCTCAGCAAGAGCCTTAAAGTTTTGAAAATGCTCAAAGACTTCAGACTTAAGCTTAAGAAAATATACCCAAGTATAACGTGAAAATCATCAATGAAGGTTAGTATATATAGAGCTCTAGTGAAAGAAGGAGATGGAAAGGGGCCAGAAACATCACTATGAACAAGATCCAAGGGACGAGTAGCTCTCCAGGATTTTCCCTTATCAAAGTTTTTTTCAGGGTGCTTTCCGAGGGTGCAACCCTCACAAAGACCTTTAGAAAACTTAACTCGGGTAACCCATTGACCATTTCATTTTTGGCTCAATTGTTCAAGGTAACGATAATTTAGATGCCCAAAACACTCATGCCATAGCTTTCTAACCTCATTCACATGAGTGAGCAAGGCATTGGGCATCAAATCAGAAGAGAAGTGGGAAAAGGTATACAACCATGAACGGTGATCCACCTTTCCCTCAGCCACAATGCAGTTAGAGTTAAGCTCACGAATAATCACCGAGTTAGGACCAAATTCCACTCACATTCCTTCACCAAGGTGGGTGATTTGGTAAACCGATAGGAGATTGGTAGAGAGATTGGGAACACTCAACACTTGGTTAAATGTTCCACCTTCTATCTCTACCGATCCACTACTGAAACCAACACATGAGTGTCATCACCCAACATGATTTGGGACATGCCACATGGTTCAATGCTAGAGAATTCAACCTCTGAAGAATCCATGTGGTGTGAGGCACTAGAATCAATAATCCAAGTTGATGATGGAGCTGATCTAGCTATAAGGGCCTTACCTTTCTTCTTTTCATTTATAGACTCCTTTGCATTAGAAGACTCACCCTTCTAAGCATTTTTTTAATGGATTCAGAACACTTATTTTATTTTTCTCAAGTAAATGAGTTAAGTGATCAATTTGTTTCAAAACAATGATGCTCATCATGGCCAAATTTCTTACAATAGGAGCATTTAAACTTTTCTTCTTTTTTAGGCTCAGAAGTCGAAGTGTTAGTGTTGGGATTAGTTGGGGGTTGGTTGGTCTTGGTTTCTTTCTTAGGTTGGTCCTTATTTTCTTTCTTCTTTTCATTTTTCTTTCCCTTATTCCACAAGGGCATGTGACTTGGATTTTAGAGTCCCCATTTGAATGAGTTTGTCTTGTTCTCAATGAGTTGGGATGAAAAAATTGTCAAAGGAGGGCATTGTCCAAGCACTACCCAAGGCGGATTTCATGGCATGGAAAGTTGAAACGAAGACAAAGTATTCAGGACCTAACTTTAGAAAGAATCGACAAGATCAATTGAGAGTCTTTCTTTTCCACTTTACATTCCTTTAGAAGCAGTCTAGTGTGGACAAACTTTGAGAAGAAGGCCTGCAGGTTTTCAAAGTCACTAGGATTTAACCCTAGTAGTTCATTCTCCAACTCATGCACTCTCATGTCATCTTGCTTCCCAAACATATCATTGAGCATTTTCCACACTTTATCAGGTGTCGAGGAAGTTTCGATGTGGAAGAGCAAGTTTGGGAGAGACGGACATACAGAGAAGACCTAAGGCTTCATCACAACGGTTGAACCACTTAGATTTTTTGGGTTCATCATTAGGTTCGGTCTCTAACCCCATGGTGACATGGTATAACCCTTTACTTCACAAAACCAATATAATTTTAGATTTCCATTCAAAGAAGTTAAAAGGTGTGAGCACTAGTACTTTAGAGATATCCATAATGAAGAGATAGAACCAAAGGATGCAGAAGGAAGGAGAGAGAAAAGAAATAACCACCCTAGAACAATATCACACCCCCCGAGTTTGGCACTTTATAGTTCAATGCGTTGATTACAAACAGATGTGACTGTGTGTCGAGAACTAGTCTATCACTCACCTTGCAATCAACGTAATAACGCATAATAGTGGAGACAACAATCAAGGTTCATTGGGCATAGTAGATCGACACCGTAAAGCAAGCATAAGAACGAGAGAAAAAAGAAGGGGAAGAGAGGGATTTGTGAGAAATAGTGTCTCACATCACACAAAAGAATCCCTTTTGTTGTAAGACTGTGGTGGATGCGCTCACAAGTCCACAAGCAATAAAAGGGATAGAACAAAGCTCAAGAAAAAATGAGCTAAATTAAGCAATACAAAGACACCCCCAGAATGTGGCACTTTATAAAATAGTGCATTTATAAAACTAATAATCCCATCAACTAGAGTGTGAAAAAACATGCAACTTTGACTAAAGAAGTGCTCAAAACCAAGCAACGAGTCAAAAGTTATAGCAAAAACAATTCCCGCAACTGATGGAAAAAATGCTAATAAGCCTACAAATGGATTAAAAAAGTGCCCTAAATGCATGCAAAGGGTGTCGTATGTATGCTCGTTGGAAATGGCATCAAATTTTAGATAGGGTTTTTTTAATTGTGAGGGGGATTAGCCTCCTGCCAACCCTGGACCTCACCCTCCATCTTCGACACTCGAAGGAAGGATTAAATACAACTAAAAATATACCCACAAAATTTACAATGCCAATTAAATAATGATTTTTAACCTTAAAACTTTAAAGAATTGACTGATTTAGCAGTAACCAATTCCA
The DNA here is from genome assembly GCA_018340775.1 of Taxus wallichiana var. yunnanensis. Classification (NCBI taxonomy): domain Eukaryota; kingdom Viridiplantae; phylum Streptophyta; class Pinopsida; order Cupressales; family Taxaceae; genus Taxus; species Taxus wallichiana. The sequence continues at coordinate 1,016,613,535 of CM031237.1, forward strand.
AAAAGACAGTATCACCTCGTTAGGTAAGAGTGTGACCGAGATAAGAAAAGAATGGTAAACCACGTGGAGACCACTGCCAAGTGTAAACGACAGCAAAGTTGTAATGGATTGGGAGCTAATGCAAATGGTGGCCATGGTGTTTGATAGGCCTGAGCTGTAGAGAGTTGAAGCCACGTGCCAAGGTAATGGGTTGAGTAGTAGATGTTGGCAAGTAGAATTCAACCCCAGAAGTGTGCGAGAAGGTCTATGTAAAAATGCAAGATGCGAAGACGTTATGAACAGAGGTCCAAATGGCCATGGCCATGTTTGTAGAGAAACAAGTTGTAGAGAGAAGCAAACAAGATGATCCCAAACAACAAGCAAAACTAGATGATCACTATGCCAACAACCAAAAAAAGGGCCACATTTGGATTTCCACGCCAAGGAAAAAAATGAGGATGAATAAGTTGTAGAGTGATGAACAAATTTGCAAATCACGAATGGCACCACGAGGCAGAGTCTTTGCAAAACTCAACGTAGAGACAACAATGAATGAAAACAAGCTCACGAGTAGAAGCAATCACGAACTAAGTTACAGAGTGATGAACGAGGAGCACGAGCGGTCCAAGTCCAAGGTAAAATAGGTAGAGAATCCAAAGCAACCATTGAACCCAAGGCAATGTAAATAAGACACATGAAAAATGTCCAAATCATGCACGGGTAGCACCACGACTATGCAAAATCATGAACAACACCATGGGAAGAGCAAGCCTATACACATGCACAAAACCCCAAAAAAAACTCCAAGAGAAAACTGTTAAGTAGATTAGCACGATTCCAAAGTAATAATCGAAAATAATTACATGATGAAATGAGAAGAAACCAGAAGTAATAAGCAACTGATAAATGAAGAGTGCACATTTTACCAAAACTAGCTCTGATACCATGAAAGAGGGAAAAATGAGAACTGATGTCAAAAAACAATGCACCACAACACAGTTGCACTCTCGATGGTAACATCAAGCTCCAATGCAATAAGCAAGATTCGAATCAATGGAATGAAGGTGCAAGTAAGAAAATAGGTCTTCTCATCCTCATAGATCAAAAAAGGAAGTACAAATAGGGGTGTTGTGTAACCCCCATGCCTAAACAAGGAAAGAATATCAATGATGCCACTAACGCATATGACGTGACTAACGCATATGATGCCACTAAAGGAGGAGTTACAATTCCAAATAAGGAATGTAACTCCTATGACACACAGTGTAATGACAATGACATGACATTCTAAGATGATAGAATCTAACACTTGTCATTTGACTTCCTAAGACCTATGACTCTCACAAGGTGAGATGACTCACCAAGTGATGTGGACGATGACTAGGCATGTCACACACACAAACAATATTTCTCTTCTTATTCCTCGTAGATAATTCCTATAAGTTTTATTCTCGAAAGGCTTCCTCATTGCATACTTTCCAACAATTTTTCTTTGGAGATGGTATCTTCTTCTAAAAAGGAACTTTCTGTTGTGCGTTGTTTAAGACTCTCTGCTTCAGGAACAGAATCATATTCCTCAACTAGTTCTAAATACTTTTCATGCACATGACCATTGTTATCTACTTGATATCCTGGACCCATCCTATAACGTCTATGGTGAACTTCATGCACCATTGCAATTGTTTTCTTTACAAAATGGCTCCCATGACATAGTCCTATCAAAGATGATATCTCGCCCTTCATTCAAGGCTGCATCAATGAAAGATTTGTGCAAAATTTTGGTTGTATCCACTATATCTTGATTAACACTAGAATTCAAAGCTTGATATATTAAATTAGACTCCTTAAATCCATCTACTTCCACTACTACTACATTTGTTCTCTAGAAGACGAAAAGGAGCATTTCAGCGTATCTCACGATGATCAAAATTTTCCAGCTCCCTCCAAATTCTACACCAACCTAAGCCACTTCTCTCCCTACCCAAACCATCCACTCCACCTTATAATCTCATTCTCCATAGAAGAAAATAAACATCTACGCTGGTTCCAAAATTCCACCACTACTCAATCCTTCCAACTATTTCCATCTCTCGGCTTTAGTGTCACACGGGCTTTGTGGGTAGTGACTATTATTTTTAAGAAATTAATATCCACACATACTTACAAGATTATAACACATGATACTTTCAATAGTACTCATAACATCAACAACTAATTAGACATTTCATTTTTAGATTTATGTGATTCTCATTACACCATCCAATAAGTGAAAAGCCACGTCCATGTTCACAAAGTCTTTCCAAAAAAGTTCAAACTTTTTTCCTTTTCCTAAAAGAAAGATTTGATCTTTTTTTTTGTGCTTTCCAACCAGGCTTGTCACATTATAGTTGCCTGTCAAATCAAAATTTTCCGACGGCTTAGCTCTTTCCAGTGGCTGTAAGTTCCAGTCACCGATATCTAATTACAAAGCCCACCGTTTAAAATACAATTATCTATATATCTAATTGTCTATTTTTACATATATCTAATTGTATATGTATATAATTATCTAATATGTATATCTAATTGTATTTAAATGTATATCAAATTGTATATTTACGTGTTAGATAATTGTAATGAATAATTATTATAGACTTGATATATAAATACATATTGGATAAACCACATTAAATAAAATGGTCTGACATTATCTACCTACGTATAAATACGTATATCCATTTTTAATCGATTCAATTAAAATATATCCCTCATCAAAACATTTTTTTGCTTCTTGGTATCTTACTGATCATTTATCTCACCTATCGGTACTATTGTTGTTTAGAGCATGATGCTTTGCTTCATTATTTAGATAACTTTTATTATTATTTTCTCTTTAATTTGTCTATAGTTCAATGTCTTTATATGATTTGTAATATGTTCCATAAGCCATAATCTCTTTTATCATTCATTTTGTCATTTGTCACTTTTTAGTTTATTCCCTAGATAACAGTTTATCAATTGATTTTCATATCTTAGTTACTCTAATAAAAAAGGAGCGTTAAATTATGATTTTATTAGAATCATTTTACTTTGTCAGATGATGCTTGTTGTAAACAAAATACTTATGACATTTATGCCTATTTTCTTAATTATATCAGCTAATTACATCTATTCTCTCTTGCAGGTGAAATCTACAAACTCCACAACATTGCGATCACCAACATTACGTTGTCAAAGACAATTATTAACAAAAAAACAACAACAAACATGCCTAAAAGTTATTTCTCCATATCCCTCTTCCAGTCATGAATGGTGCACTTTTAAGGTCACTGGATATTTTGGGTCCATGATTAATACCTCTAAACACGTGCAATCAAATAACAAGGAAAAGTGATTCTCCAGGTATTCCTCATTTTTCTCTATTTTCTCTTTTCTGCATTGAATTTTCCCTTTTCTAAGTGATTGTCCACATCGAATGTCATATTTCATTTTGGATTAAAAAGAACCTTTCTTTTCTACATCCTGCTTGATCACATAGCCTAAGTAAGGGATTTAACTCTCTGCATTTCACTTATCACACACTTCCTGAGACTGCACAAACATAATTAACACATCAAAATGTTCCTCTCACCTAGTTAACTGATTAGTACTTAAACACCCAATAGGAAACCGTATCGAGACATCTCCCAATCCCATCTAAAACCAACCTTAGACTTCTTTAGGCACCTTCATTATCCATTTTACCTTACATTTTCAAAATTAATCATGATGATAAAAATATATCTTGCTTGATTTTTTTATCAAAAAATACATAAACAAATGTTTCTCTATTTCAAACCTATTGTTGCTCTCTCTCAAATCAAGACAAAAAACAATGTCCTCCACCCAATAAATTTACTTCCTCTAACAACCTCACCCAACAAGATACTAAACTCAAAACCACATCGTTAGTCACCCAACCTCTAGTCTCCATGGTCTCACCTCACAGAACCATGTCATCCAAGATCACTCCTATCTTAAAACTAACCCCATATCTCTTCCCATGCTCATCTTCCTAAACCAACCGCACCACCACCTCCCGCTCCTCTAAAGACACTTGGGCCTCCTCCTAACCCCATATATGAATTCTTACTATGAAAATCTCCTACAATTTCTCAATCCTCTCAATCTCCAAAATTGGTGGATTGCATTCTATTGATACCCAAATTTGTTCTCCTTTTCAGTCTGAGCAGCACCACAGTTATGTCATGGGGCTTAAAGACATATTAGACCATGTTGTATGTTGTTGGTAGTCGGGGATATGGTCTAGCTAGCACTCATGTTTGTGGAGAAATGGATAGCACTCCAATAGGACTTGATCTTGTCCTAGTTGTTTTAGGTTGTGCCTTGTAACCAAGGTAAGAGGACCTATTTTGTAACCTTGTAATGGTGAAGGAGATGAAGATATCCTTCTCTTTGCTTGAAATTATATGATGGAAACCTTGATGAAAACATGATCAACACCCCAGATCTGAACTCTCACAAGTTGTCACTTCTCAAAACATGGGTATGTTCTCAAAACAAGGCAAAGGTTACTAGAGACATTGGAAATCCTGATCTGTTATGCATACTTTTGCAAATGGATTTTGATCTTCTATGGGTATACACATGCAAATCAGGGATAGTACATGATAGGATCTTTGTTGTTGGATGATTTTTGGTGGGATATTGATAAGACAAACTTGGGATAGATTAGATCTTTGACAATCTATACAATACTTGAACAACTATCAGATGAAATGCCTAAAATAATCAGGATGTTCTTTCAACCAGAAGAGGCACAAATGGAAGCCCAGGTTGCACTCTTCACATAATATTTGAGAAACTCACCACAAAATCTTGAAGTAAAGAACTCAATTAAACACAAAAATCCATGATCAAACCACGCCTAAGGAACCCCAAAGGCTTACAAGAAATCTCTACAGTTAAGGAAGGTAAAGTGATTTTAAATTTGTTTATCTCCTTATCAGATGAAGGCTCTTCTCTTATTATATTACAAATGCCACTAGAACTATCAACCAGAAATGGAGATCATGTGTGACTTCTAAAGATTTTCAATGCAAGATTGTAATAAGAACAATAAAATTTATTTGCAGGCATTTAAAATTGATAACAGACATCATATTGCCCAAAGAAAAACACAGATTTAATTCAAAACTTGTTAGATTCAATAGCAGGGGAGAGTTACATGAACAATCTCAGAGTTGTGTGGTGGCTATACACTTGTAACCAACCCACATACATGAATTTTCCAACACATGAGACATTAACCTGGTTCTTTGGTGGATTTTCTCAGAAAATGAGCTTTTTCTCAAAATTTGCTCGTGATTTTCAACTCCTCGACCATTTACAATTTCTCCAAAATGCATAATATACTTCATGCCACCTTGGAGTCTTCCTTCCCAAGAAAATAATATGCTATGGGATCAAACTTGTTACAAAAAACCTCATGATTTAATGACAGTGACACCAAATGGAAAAACAACTTTGCTTTTAGTTGAAGTATGCACAAAAAGTTAAATCATTACACAAATTTGGGTCATTATCTACCCTCCTAGGGAATGTTTTTTAACATTCGGGCATGCAAGCATATTTCATTCATCATTTTTACCTTTTCCCCTTTTCAATTTTAGCTCTGCAACTTTTGATGTCAACATTTCATGTTTTTTCTCATGGCCCTAGCCAAAATTACACCAAAAACACCATAGATCAAAGAATTAGGTCATGAAAATGATTCCATTGTTCTCAGATTGCCAAGGAAACACAGAATCATATAAGGTTTGATGAAATTTGATGAAAAAATCATGATTCCAAGCTTCTTGGAGCTCCCATGGTGGCCCAAACAAACAAATGCATAGTAACCATCGATCTCATCCACTTTTTAATATCAACCCTCCACGTGGAAAATGCAATTTAAAAATAAGCTCAATATTACCTTTTTAAACTTTGGATAAGGTGGGACACGTGTCAAAATGTGACTGGATCGGGCCCATGCTTCCAAAAATGCTTTTACGACCTTTTTAAAGTTTTGAAAATTTTTTTAGAAATTTCCCAGCTTCTCCTCTGGGACCCGCATGTGTTCCATATGTGGGTCCCATTGAAACCATGAACCAATTCTATCAATTTTACCTCCTTTTGGAAAAAATAAATTTTTCCCAAAATCCCCACACTTTCATCTTCCCGATGCCACGTGGCGATATCTGATTCGTTGTGGGGCTAAGTCTCCCTTTTATACTTTTAACCTATTTTGCCAAAATGCAAAAGTGCCAAAGTTCCCCCAAAGTCTGAACCTCCGCCTCTTCATTTTGATCAAAAATTTGCACAAGGCATTTGAATTTTGAATTTTGGACACGTGTCTCCACCTGATTGGAGTGGGGCTATAATCCATTTTTCACTTTTAGAAAACAAAGAAAAAAATCATCAAGTTTTCCTTCAGCCTTCCTTCATTTTTTTGCAAATTTTGGACACGTGTCCTCTTTTGATTGGTTCCGAACTTCAGCCCAATTTTTCACTTTTACCATTTGAAGTTAAAAACTTCAAAGTCATCATGAAACCCGCTGCCCCATCTTGACCTTTCCTAGACACGTGTCCACCTGTGATTGGCACGAGTTTTGGGCCAAATTTCCACCTTAACACTTTGAGCCATAAAACATCCAAATTCTCCAAGTCCCCCTGCCATCCACATGCCCTCCATGCCACGTGTCCTCTCCTATTCACTACGGGCCTTCAGGCCAAAATTGATTTTGAAAATTTTTCCAAAATGAAACCAAAAATTCCTAAGGAAATCCTGCCCCACCAATCCCCTAGCCAATCAAAATGTGCCACATAGGCACCTCATTGCAGAAGGCAGAGCCGTGGATCAAAATTTTCCCTTTTGCCAAAATTTCAAAAAATGGTAAGTTAAAAATATTTCCCAACATCCCTTGGCCAATAGGAACCCGCCACATTGCCATTACCTTGCGATGATAAATTTGACAAAAATGACCCGTATGACCGTCAAATCGTGAAAAATTTAAAGGATGCCCTAGAATTCAAAATTTTCAACAAGGATGGCCAATTTCTTGATTTTAAACCAACTGAAGCATGATTTTCATTATTTTTGACCTTAGGATTGGGAAATTAACCCATATAATTTAGCTTTGATCAATTCAATTTTTTACATGATTTGGCAAAGGGAAATGACACAAAAAATTGGAAAAACCTAGGGCACAAATAAGAGCATACATGGATTTCTCTTTTAAACCAGGGTAGAACAACAAGTTTATGGGAAATTTTGAAACATTCAACCAAGGGGAGAAAATTTAGATCACCAATTTGAGAAATAAAACATTTCTGAGAAAAATCAGACATGAAAAATTAGGGCACACAATGCAAGCTCAGAAATGGCACTAACACATTCCACACACATCTCATTTTGACAATTCCATTAATAGTCCTGTCCAACCATCTCAACCTCTTCACACTTACATTCCTACCCATCGTATGCTCCAACCATCTCAAACTCTTAACACACATATCCCCACTTATCGTCATGCCCCTATTGCTCAACATCAGCCTATGCAACAATCCCAACCTATGACACATGTTAGTCCTTGCCAAGTAGCTCCCCAAACACCTACATATCTACAAATTAATCAACTATCTTATCAAAACATTCCGCAAACATCTTATCCACAAAATTATCAACCACTTTATCAAACTTTCCCAATTACCCACACATCCACAAACACATCATTTGCCTTATCAAACTACTTTTCAAACCACACATAGCCAACCTAATCTCAACCTTACAATACCTTGAGTGATTCAATTCATGCATTAATGAATTGGTTAGCCAATTTAGAAACCCTTCTACAGCACCCAAGAACACCTTATCCTATGAACACATATGTAATGAACCCATTCATCCGTCGGTTCGAATCAAACCTTATCCTCCTCATTGGAAACTTCCCACATTAACTAAGTTCAACATTAAGGAAGATCCCCACCAAGCATCTCCTCGCATTTAAACATGCATGTTTTCTTATTGTGCATGATCACAATCTACTTCTTTGCACTTTCCCCATGTCTTTGTCCGGTCCCGAGTTGGACTGGTACAATAGTATCCCACAACATTCCTTATTCTCTTTCACCCAAATTGCACAAATTATTCTTAGAACACTTTTCTATCAATATCACATGCAAAACCACTATTGTTGATCTATATACCATTCGATAGTTTGAAGACAAGCCCATCACCAACTTCATCACACGATGGCATGGTGTTATAAACCAACTATCCTTCACTATCCCACAAACTGAACTCATCGAATTATTCTCGTGTTCTTGTGTAAAACATATATCTTCTACTTTGTAGATCCAATCATTTCAACCTTTGATGAAGCTTTCACAATGGCTCGCAAACTCGAAACCCATGCCATTGAGCAGGGTCATCTTAAACTAAGTTCAATTAAACCTAAAGTTGAATCTACTAAACCATTCACACATAATGACAAGTTTAAGGCTACAACCAACATTGTGGTCATTAAACCCTCATCCCCATCTACATCAAACACATGGTCTCAACAATGATCCCCTCAGTCAACAGCCAACTACACTCCCTTGGGAGAATCATATAGTTCTATATTTGATAAGTTGATGAGCGTAAACTCCATCCAACTTCCTCCCATACGAACCATGGAAAACTCACAAGCCAAGCCTATTTATAATCACAAAGCCCACTATTGTAAATATCATCGAGTAAAAGGTCACGACATTGAGAAATGTCATTCCTTCAAAGATCGTGTCCAACAACTTGTAAATCAAGGGGATATCCAAATCGATAGTTTCATGGCGCAAACTAATCAACCACCAAAAATCATGTCACCCCTTTACATCTCAACTATCAAATGTTTATATGATTGACACTCAAGATTCTTATCACCTCCACATGTTCCCATAGTGGACATTATTCCCACCTCTTATTCAGAACCTATCACACCTACATCAACTTGCACTACTTGTCCTAAACCTACACCTTCTCCTATCCTTGTCACATCCACATCAAATTCAACTATACCATCCACTTCCGCCACTTCAAACACACCCCAATCTACCACATTAGATTCATCCTTAGCACTTATTTCAGCCCCACTCATATCCACACATATCCCTACATCTCTCACACCTATTCCTTCACCCACATCTGCCTCAAATACACCTGTTACTACACCTACATTACTCACAACCATCCCAACAAAACTCAGTTCTACTACATGCACCCTTATAACCCTACCTCCGACGTCAACCCCCTTAGCAAACATATCATTCTTACCCCTAGAAACATTTATGAAACAACCAATCCATCTACTTCTACATCAAAAATGCTCTTGCATTTGTTGCATTACCCATAATGTCTACTCCATCGTTATCACATCACCCACATCTCCAAATATTCCAAAAATGCCTACATCTTTATCTATGCCAATGACCCCTATATCTATCATACCAAAAAATACACCTATCCCTACCTTGACATCTTTACTTATATCTTCGCCCATGGCCACATCACCTAGTCTACCCCAATATTCTTTACCTAATCCTTCTATCACACCAACCAAATCCTCTCGATCTGTAACCTTATCAAAGATACCCTTTGAAACATCTACTGAACCAACACATCCACCTAAATCAAATAAAGATGGTTTACCTTCTCCCTCTACAAAATTAACTCTTTCCATGCAAAACTAAACAATCCACATCTCACATAGATATCATTAAATCGCATCATACAAAAACCTATCTCTCCATTAACATCCTCATCTTGTTTTAGGACATTTTCTCCATTAATAACCACACCACCACTATCAGATCCTCTAGTTGAAATTATTATCATCCCTGCTAGGAATAAATATTCTCGGTTGAATTCTTAGGCTCAGGGAAAACATCCTCAACAATCCTCTACACATCCTTGAAAACATTCATGTTTTCCCTCTTCTCAACAATCCAATGCCACAACATCTATGTTAGGATCAGTCTCTCCATCTACGACATCTTTCCATTATCAATCCACATCCAAACAATAAAATCCTTCAACCAAATTTTATTTGTCCTCAAAAACAAAAAATTCACCCATCCAATCCACATCCATGTTTTCTCATGACTCCAATCTAAGATATCCTATCAAAACCCACAAGATTTACCTTCCCTATGAAACTTCAATGGGATCTTATGCATATATCCTTCGACATTTAACTCAAATATCTGTCATCACACTTCCTCCCATTAAAGTCTTGAATCCCTATGGTCCAAATCCATCATGGTTCAATCCTATTTGTAGTTGCACTTATCATCGTACCCCAGGCCATGACATCGAACATTGTAAGGCATTTCAGACAATCGTCCACAATCTTATTGAGAAGGATGATTTCCTCATTCAAGGGAAAATTCCTTCTCCATCTACCTTAAATCCAATCCATATCCCATCTGTCAAATCTCCCATGATCCCTCCATCCACATCATCCCTTAACATCCCTCTTGCACATGACATTCCTCCTAAGGAAGGTCCTCCATTGTTCATCAATACCACTTATCTTACTAAGCACACTTGTGGTCTCCGATCATTTACCCCGTCCAAATCTAAAACAATCTCATCTAAACTCTTTCGACATCCTTTAACTCCTTCACATTTAACTTATTGGGGGAACAACCTTCCCTCGCCCTTGAGCATCTCATCCGTACAACTCCCTTGTTACTAGGGGACTTCACTCTTTGACATTGTTTTGTCTACCTCCTTCACATTCATCCAATCTAAACTATTTCTGCCCAAATCCTCACTCATTTTAAGTCCACCATTGTGGCCATATTTATGCCTCTTTTGGGGCATCATCTTTTTCATTAAAGTCCTCTTTTGAGGCCATGTTTGTCTCTCCATTGAGGCCCCTTTTTACCGAAGCCCACCATTGTGTCCATATTTTGTTTCTTTTGGGACACCATCTATTTCATCAAGTCCACCATTGTGGCTATATTTGTGTCTCTTTTAGGACATTGTTTATTTCATCAAGTCCTCATTTGAGGCCATGATTGTCCTTCTATGTTTATGTCTCTCTTGGGGCATCATTTATTTTCATCTAAATCCACCATTGTGGTCATATGTTCATTTCCTTTAGGACATAGTTTTATTTCTTGCTTGGCTATCATCTCATCTTATTGCAACTTCACTGTCTTCCCTCTTGTGGTGGTAAACCAGAGATGGAACCTCTTAATGCATTGCACTTGTGACTAGTCTACTATTAGCATATCTACCAATGAGCACTTAGTTATATCCTTAGATTATTCCTCCATCCTTATCCCCTTCCATTTTCATTGTAATGATCTTGAATTATGTGGTCCACTTCACTACTTTGATATGACCCCATAAACATTACATCCATCACCTTCTCATTCTCTTATTGCCACCATGTAAAGGGTCTAGGGATGTATCTTGTACATATAGCATCCCCTCCTAAGTGGTTTACTTAGCTATTCTCGACTCTCCCCATGTGAAGCTCAAATTCACGTATATAAAAGGAAAAATCAAAGTTCTCAAAAACAGACCGATCCCTCGAAGGACAACTACTCGTATAAGGGAAAAAAAAAAGAAAATCATACAAATCAAAATCAAAGAAAAATCAAAAGAAATAGACTGATCCCTTGAAGGACGGCTATCATATTATTCTTGTCATCCATATTATGTATAAAGTAGACCATACCCTCGAAGGATGGCTACTCTGTTATTATGGCATCTAGAAGGTTTTCACATTGATTAGCCTTCATTTTATCAACATTTTCTAAAACTTCCCACATTGATCAGCTTTCGCTATTGTTCTTTCCCTTTCCCAGAGTTGGGGCATAGACTTAAGGAACACCACCTTTGGAGATCCTCTTCCCACGTATAAGTTACATCTCAATCCCTTTGTCATGTCAACATTAGGATTACGAGCATCTTTCATCCATATTTCCTCATGGTCTTTTGGTATTAATTATCATTGGTTATGTATTAACACCTACTATCTGCAGCAAGTGCAATGCCTTGAGTGGTAACCTTTCTTATTTATCTCCAATCTAGTTCGAAACATAGTTTCCTTATACGCCCTTGCTACAACTATGTTCCATTCATCTCATCCAGATCATCTTTTATAAAAATCACATCAAATTTCATACTATGAATTCTATATCTATCCATCATCTCCATGAATGCATTTACAAATATACTTTTCAGTTTGTGAATTCTACTTGATCATCGTTGCAGTTTGTGAATCCTACTTGAGGGTCTTTCTCAAGGCAAGTTCATTATCCTGCATCTCCTTATCTCTCAACATGTTCAACAATGTATTTGATCCATTTCTCTTCGCTCCCCATTTCCACTCATCACAATTTGTCTCCACATCATCCTTCTCACCTTTTTGTCCCCTTTCACCATGTTAAAAATCTTACTTGTCTTTCCTCTTGAGTTTCCCTTTCACTCTTTTGCTTTCAGTTTGACAATCTTACTTAACCATCCATATAGCCAAAGAATCTTAGTTAAGGTATATCTTCTTCCTTGGATCCTCCTATTATATAAGCTTCTCCACCATTTCCTCTTTCAATAGACAAAAATCACCACCACAAACGTCTTTCCACTCCTCCTTTTCCACTTAACACTCTTGCATCATCACTACCACCATGTGGGCATCCCAATTAAGGATTTCCCTTACACTCTCCATCTACATAGTACATATGTTCCTCCATCCACTCATGTCACACTCCTTTGTTTCCTTGTTATCACTTTGCTATCACCTCCTTTCATCTCTTGTTCCATTTTGGTATACATTGCTCAGTATTTTCATCATCCTTCTTCTTCTTCGGCTTGGCGATCCTACTTAACCATCCCCATCGTAGGGAAATCTTACTTAAGAGTTCCTCTTAAGAATGGTTTTTCGTTTGACCCTTCCACCTCCCATCATATCTTCCTCATCTTCTATCTCCCGCCTCTCATCATACTCATCCATTCCAACCAACCCTTCCACACTGAATCTAATACAATTTTATCTTTCTCCTTCCATATTGTCACCGCCAGATTTAGTGATCTTACTTAAATCCTCATGCGGCATGGCAATCTTACTTAAGAGTCCCTCTTAAGCATGATCAATCATCCTACACTCGTCCACTACCCCACATTCTCTCCATCTATATTTTCTTGTCATTCCCCATTGTGAGGGTCGTCAATCCTCGCCATTAATAATGTCAATCTGGGTTGGTGTCTGAAGGTTGTATGCATTAAGAGAAGAAGATCTTGGAAAACAACTCCTTTAAACACAAAGCAAACTTCCATAAAATAAATCACACATGTAAAAATTTAAAGGCACACTTACATAAATGTAAACACACTGGCATAAAGGAAATCACACTTGCATAAATAAAGGTTGCATGAAAGAAATGAAACTTACATAAGCGAAAGATAAAAAGACACTGCGAGTTCACAACAAAAATTGTACCGAAGAAGGATCACATAACATGAAATAAAAGTTTACAACAAAAGAAAAACTACAGAAATGAAGAAACAAACATTAACACATTGATCCATCTTCCTTGGAATGAGTGGCCAGCTCATTCCTTGGAATATGACTTAATTGAGAACTTGCAGAATAACTTTACAAGATTGGGAAGAAAGAACAAATCTTTAATTATTGGGAGAAAAGAATTACACATCTCAATGTGGAAGGTTCCATTTATAATTCATGCATCCAACCTATTGGTTTGGAAATATTTCATATGGGTAGATCGTGGGGAAATAGGCCAACGATTAATGCGGGGCATATAACCCCTCTTTGAGACAAAGAAATCGAAATGGTTTATTGTTATTCTACCAGCAGGAACCTATGTAAGTCTTACAGTATTCTACCTTCAGGGGGTTTTGGATCTCATCCCAGTAGAGGTAGTTCCGAATGATGAATGGAAATGCGAGAGGGGAAGAATGGAGGAAGGATAGATCTGAAGGGAGAAAAGAAATGAATTCCAAGATAGAATGGTCAGAAGGTTTATGCTTTGGGCTGGTAGTAAATAGAGCCAAACTTACTTGCATAAACAAATAAAGCAATACTGATGAACAAATGACAAAAGCAAGAAAGAATCCAATAGAAAAGGAACACAGATCTAACTTAAGAGAGATCCAATGCACATAACACATAAATTCAGCACAAAGTCTCAATGTATGTATTAATATTTTCTTCTGTTACAAGAAAGTACAAAGTCTTTCTCTCCTCACTTCTAATTTTCATACAAAATTGTCCACATAGAATACAACAAGTATTCCAGTATTTATAGGAGGAGGAGAAAGAAGACAAAAAGAAACCAACCACTTATTTACAAAATATCTACAAAATATCTAAAAGTCAAAAGTTGACTTTGGGGCAATTTTAGGATGGCATCATCCCATGGTGCAACATGGATGATGTCATCACATGTGCCAACATGCTTTTAAATATTTTACAAAAATGGAAAATCCATCCCGGAGGAAGCTATTCATCATCATCTCTCAGCTCGAATTTAGCTTCTGGCTGAGGCTCAGGAGAGTCAATGTGGCACTGTGCCTGATACTCTACAAACTTGCTGATCATCTTTTGAAGTTGGCTTCTTGCTCGATGAAGATAGGTGTGTAGCTCGAGGATGGCTCTCTGTTGTTTAGCTTGGAGAATCGGGGAAATCCAACACGAAGAAGAGCCATGTCGAGCTTGATCATGTTATTCATAATAACAGCTTGCATAACGGAAAATGAGCTATTATAAGCTGATGTTCTACATGGAGAAGGCACAAGGAGTAGTTTTATAGCATAATAAAATCTTAACAAGTGAAAAATGCACTTTAAAGGATGCGCAACATGCAAAACTATGCACTGTGTTGAAAGGGTTAAATCCACGCCAAAGGGTTTATACAGGGGTGCACTTTTGAGGGGTGTTGCATGATAGAAGGCAGTGCAACAAAAGGGGGCACAAATTAGCTATACATAATAGGTAATGTTGGTGTTGAGGAAGTTACGCCGGTGCCTAGGAATTCTTTGACAAGGCACATTTTTTTGGATGTCGCATGCTCTTTTGGTGCACCTTGGCGCCCCCTTAAGAGATGTTGCATATAGGTTAGGCGCGCCAAGGGTTTGGCTTGCATGGCATGGGTTTGGTTTACACAACATATAATGTTGTTGTTATTGTATTTGCACCAGTGCCCATGCTTTTCAAGATTTGTTCTATGCGTGGGAAGGATTCATGCTGCATGGGTGGGAAGTGCACCTATGGCGCGACTGTGTGGTTTGCAACATGAAAGGACAGCGCGCCAAAGGAAAAAGACTACTTTTTGCATTGTCTGATCTCTTTTCCCTTTGCATGACCCTTTTCTCTCCTTTTTTAATTTTTGCAAAGTGTCAAAGAGAGGGTTGGTGGGATTTTCAGCAAGGCAGCCTTTTCAGATACAAAGGATGGTTTATTCAGAGGCAGAGCCTTCTTAGATTTATAGATCTAGAAGGAGTGGGAAGAGGGTTTTCATAGGCTGATTTGGTTTGTTAAATTCTTTTTAGGTTTATTGTTATTAACATACAACCTTAATCACCTAACCTGACATAAAAACCACAAACAACAATGAGATGGGCAGAAGCCACTTACTAGGATATATATAATGACGAAGGACAGATGTGGGATCCACAAGCACGAGGAATGGCACGTGAGGCTGACGAGGATAACTGACAAGTGTAGAGGAAAGACTTTTCTTGATTTTTAATTCGTGAAAATGATAGGTTGAATGCACCTATATATAGAAAACTGGCATTTATTGCACCACCAACCACCTTTGGCGTAGTTGGTGAAGTGTCGACATGGAGGTTTCAATGCCTATGGCACACTTAAGATGATGTCAACATAACATTTTCAGTGCCAAGGGAAAAGGGGGCACACATTCTTTTGTGTTGACACATCAATTTTCACGCCTTAAGCGCGTTTCTTTGGCGCAGGTTTGAGGATGTTGGCATGTAACTCTTAGCACCTTAGGGGCGCAACTCTTGTCATGTTGACATGCCTTTTAGGGTGCACCAAAGGGCACACTTTTCTTGATGTTGCCACAACAATTTTTGTGCCCAACTCAAAAAAGGCTAAGTTCTTAAAACTTGATTTTTGGAAGGGAACCTTTAGGCCATTTTGAATGTTAATAGACCTTTTCAGGGGACCAAAATGAAAATTTTGGCATGGTTACCTATAAAATTTCCCTTGTCAATTTTATAGGATAACAATTGGCTCTGTCTGGGGACTATCTTTAAGTGAAACTTAAGGGTAGAGAATCCCAATCTTCATGTGCCTATCCATTGGGTTACAGAGAGTCAAAAACAAGGGTGACCAAAAGAAATAAAGGAAACACACAACAAACAGAAAGCAAACACACGACAAAAGAAATTTGTACAAAGAAGAGAGGAAGCTCTACTTCTGAAGAGCTTCAGATGTTGCCCACTATAGGGGAGTAGGAGCTTAGTTCTATCTAGATACGAGAGATAGAAACTATTCTCTCCGTTGAGCTGCTTGATTTTGTATGGCCCTCTCTAAAGAGAGTCAAACTTCCGTGCATACCTTTTGGTTCTCTTCATTTGTCCCACAGAAGGACAAGATCCCCTACTTGGAAATCTCTCTGCTTGGATTTCTTGTCGAACAACCTCTTGACTTGATTATGATGTTCGGTGATCTTGTCGACCACTTTTACTCATTTCTCTTCAAGTTCCGTCAGGTACATAATTCTCTTTTCCAGAGAACTTTGAAAAGTTTCATCTTCGATAGCTCATGCCAAGCGTAGAGCAGGAAGTTCCATGGAGATAGGGACTTTAGCATCAGTCCCATATAATACCTGAAAAGGTGACATGCCAAGAGATCTCTTTGGAGTGATACGATCCGCCCACAAAGCATCATATAATGACTTGTGCTAGGACCATTGGTTTTCATCAACTAGCTTCCGTATGATGGTTACCAGGTTCTTGTTGCTAGATTCTGCCTGACCATTTCCCTAAGGATAGTAATCAGAGGCATGAGCCAAAGTTATTCCGTATCCATAGCAAAAACCAATAACTTCTCATGAAGAGAAGTTGGAAGCATTGTCAGCAACGATTTTGTGTGGAACACCAAATCTCACAATGATATTTTCCTTGACGAAGTTACAAACAACTTCAGAAGTGGCATGTTTGATAGGTATGGCCTCCACCCATTTGGTGAAGTAATCTATTGTTGTTAGGACATAACTATGTCGGCACTCGATTGGGGATGGAGTGCTCCAATAAATTCAATTCCCCATTTCCTAAATGGTTCATCAATAATGATGGGCCTGAGGGGAAATGCAGCCAACTTTGGTTTGCTAAAAAAGCTGTTGTGTAAAGTTTACATTTCTCTGACCCATGTGGCGCATCTCGAAATAGTGTTGGCCAGTAGTACCTAGCCCGAATGATCTTATGTGCTGTGACAGAAGAGGAGAAATGACCACCGCATGCTGAGTCATGAAATCTTTCTAGTAATTTTACCTGTTGTGGCTTGTCAACACATCGTAGGAAGATGCCATCAATTCCGTGCTTGTACAACCCATCGTCCCAAATGACATACCTTTCCACCCTAAGCTTCACCATCTACTTTTATTTTGTGGTTAGGTGACCTAGACACTCACCATAAGTGAGAAAGAAAGTGATGTCTGAATACCATTCATCATTGGTCATGACGAATAGAACCATGGGTAAAGAATCCACTTTCTCCAGTTCACTTTGTTCTTCATCAACCTGAGCAGCTTGCTCCTTAGGTGCTTCTGGGTCTTTATTTTCAGCCATAAGCTGACATAGGCCCTTACCTCTTACCAACTTGGTTGGTTTGATGTCTAGATCATATTCTTGGACCTTTGTGATCCAATTCCCTCGTAGGCTCCCTAACTCTTGTTGAGTCAGGATAGACTTAACTCCATGTGTCTAGAAACCAACACTACTTGTATGAGAATTCAGTATGTAGTAGTGGAAGTTCTTGACTACTTTTACTATGGTGAAGGCATGCTTTTCTAGTTGTGACATCTTTAGTTCATGAGGCTTGAGAGGAGAGCTCATGAAAGCAATAGGGGATTCAACATCCTCAGAGTTCTTCTACATTAAGATAGTCGATACAGTATGCGTGGATGCATAACTGTACATGATGAAATCCTTGGAGAAGTCCAGACATACCAAGATAGGTGCATGAGCAACGAGAGGCTTTTATATCCTCAAATGACATCTTGCCTTCTTCACTCCATCGGAATGTTTGTGACCCTTTCATCATATTGGATATATGACGAGTCTTTTCGGAAAAATTAGGAACAAAGCACCTGAGAAAATTTACCTTTCCAAAGAAAGAATGAATGCCGGTCTTGCTTGTGGGCAAGGTAAGGTTTTGAGTAGCCACTAACTCTTTCAGACATCTATCTTTGTGCCTTGTTTGATGATGACATGTCCTAAAATTTTCCTTCGGTGACCCCAAAAACCGACTTCTTAGGGTTCAAGAAATTTCATGTTCTTGGCATCTAATAAAGGATTGCTCCAATGATCACAATGATCACTTTGTTTTTAGAGAACATGGTTAAGTCATCTAGGTATACTACGATGACCTTTCCCATCATACCTTTGAATGTGAAGTCCATCGCATGTTGAAAGGTGGCACCGGCATTGGTTAAACCGAATGGACATCCTACTGTAGGTGAAGGTGCCCCATGGAGTGGTGAATGCTATTTTGAATTGGACAACATCTTTGAACTCAAGAAATCATCAAGATTCTAAACCTACAAAAACTTGATCCATTATGGGTAGTGGATAGTTGTCCTTTAAGGATGCCTGGTTCAGGTTGTGAAAGTCTACGCATATGCGTATTTCACCATTCTTCTTCCGCACAGGTACAATATTAGCAACCCAGGTACTGTGATGAATGGGGAAAATAATTCTCACATCCAGCATCTTCTAAATTTCAGCCTGGATAGTACCTAAGATTTTGGGATTGTAGTGCCTTTTCTTTTGACGAAAAGGCTTAACGTCGTCTTTGAGCGGTATGTCGTGTTGAATGTCCTTAGGCTTAAATGACTTCAGATCGGCATAAGACCATGCCAATACATCCATATATCTTTTTAGTAATTTGACAAATTTCCACTTTTCCTCAGGTGTACAACACTTCCCAATGTTCACAGGACGAGGATGTTACAGTAGTGCCCAAATTGATGATTTGGTTTCCAGAGAAGAGTTGGGATCATCCTATCGCCTCTTCTTGAAAAAATGGTCATGCTTATCAAATAATCATTCCAGGGAAACTAAACCTTTCGGGATCTTATTTCCCTTGAGCTGACATATGCCTTGATCTTATGTTGATTCCTGCGCTTGGCCCGTGAGAGACTCACGACATACGTAGAAGTTGATCCATCAAAATGGAGCTCTTTGAAATTTTCAGCTTTCTCCAGGAAAGTGATAAGTTGATTATCATCGTTGAATACCTGCCAGTGTTGTGAATTATCTGGCACACTTGGGTGGAAAACTACCTCAATGGTATATGTGTCTATTTTTAACCCTGGGTGAGGGAGCATGAGAGAGGCCGAGACAACCAAAGAATCAACCATGTCATTCTGAGCTCACGGAACTACTTTGATTGAGAAAGCGTCAAACTCCTCGATGTTGTCCCACACTGTGTTGTGGTAGTGTCTAAGCCTATCATTCTTCACTTGGTATATGCCTTTCACTTGATTGACAATTAGCTCAGTGTCACCTGTACTTTCAAATTCTTGATTCCCTTTTCCTTTATAGCTTGCATACCAAGTAGCAAAGATTCATACTTGGCAGTGTTGTTTGTATTGAAAAACTACAATTTGAAGGAAAGAGGGAAAATCTCCTCTTTAGGAGATATCAAAACGGCCCCAACACCACACCCACTTGTTGCACAACTGCCATCAAACTGCAGTGTCCATATCTTGTTGAGGTCCTCCTCCTGGATGAGAACCTCCATTTTATCGGAGTTGGTGGATAAGAAGTAATTCCCCATCCCTAATGATTCGAAGAGAATCTAGGCCTTGGGGTCGTCGGAGTTAGTGACCAGATATTTCTTTTGTGATTCAGGTTCCAACGTCTGCATTACTCCTTTGACAGGGATCCTGGCTTTGGACCAGTCCATATGGATTTCTCCACCAACTTCTCTACAAAAACTCCTCCCTAGTAATATCCCGTAGGTGGCTGGAATATCAGCTACGAGAATAGTCATTTTAACTCTTTTCTCTAGGAATGTTGCGAATGTGAACTATGCGCATCCTTGATCTAACCTATTAATGGTACCTACTTGGTTTCCATGGAGTAACACCTACCAAAAGGTTTAGTGAGTGTGAGGCCCAAAGCATGGGTGACCTTTGTTGGCATGATGTTGTCAGATGCTCCAAAATCAATTATGCAGTTGCTTAACTTGTGACCATTAATCAAGAGAGAAAGGTAAAAAGGTTCAATTTTACCTGATGCGGACATCGAGACAACGTTTATGTGGGATGCAGGAGGAGTGGAAAGAATTCCTTTTGGAGAAATAGGGTGAGAGATGGTAGCTTGACTTTGAATATACTTGGTTAATCTAACAAGTTGCTTGGGGTTAGGCGAAGATACTCGGCTTTAGGACATTTGGATCTTGGTCTTTTTGGCATGGTCGACTATATCGAATGCGACCAAGGGTTGTCTTGTGACAAAGGAATGAGTCCTTCGTTTCACGATGGTAGAGGAGTGGTACTGGTCTTTATGGAACTGGAGGGAGGTTGATTTGGAGGAGAAATAGGAGGAAAATATTTCTTCACAAAAGGCTTGATAGGAGGTTGAGCAGGAAGGGGATTACCTCTTTTAGCGATTGTTGGAGGCATACTTAATACGGCCTTTTCCTTTTGTATCTTAGCAGTAACTTCTACTTCTTTTCCTTGTGAGTGAGTAAAAATAGCATATGACTATCCACTTGCATACCCTTGGGTACCTTCCTCTTCATTAGATTCCTCATCTTCAAATTCCATATACTCGATTGTAGAGTCACCAATGTCGATTCCTGACATCTTGATCATCTTCACCTTGTGATGAAGGTTCTTCATAAATTTTCTCATCTTCTTTGATCTTGACCAAGGCATTAATCGAGGGGCCTCAAGTGTTAACCTTGGAGTAACAACAGGAAAATGCATACTTTGAGGGGTGTTGTTGGGAGTGAAGTTCCTCCATGGGATATCCCGGTATGGAGTGCTAGACGAAGCTTGAGCTAATTGCTTCTTTAATGTGAGCAAGTCATTTTCCATCTTCTAGAATGTTGGATCTAATGAGGTGGCTTGAGAAGGAGTCAAAGCCTTTGATTTGGATGGCTCTCATTTTAACTCACCAGATATAAGTAGGTTATCCTCTATCCGAATGGTCGTAGCTTGAGCGAGGACCAAGGTGGTGATTTGTTCTTGTAAAAGTAAGAAACTTACTCTTGAACTCATGGCATTCACAAAGAAACACTTTTGATTCTCTAGGGTTGGCAACATGGTAAAGCGGTACATGGTTGATCAATTAATTGAAATAGGAGATAAAATTGTGCATAGTTTCATTGGCTTCTATCTTAAAGTGAGTGATCTTTGATAGTAACACAAACGTGTCTTTTGAAGGCTTATACTGTCTTCAAATGCAGCTCGTAATGTGGCCCAACTGGTGATGGATCCGGCTAGTAAATGTTGGAACCACTCTGATGTAGGCCCTTGCAAAGTCTCGAGAAAGAGATGCATAGATACATCTTCGTGAGTTACGTCTAGAATATTCCATATTTTGAGCAATGACATAATAAACACAGCGATATATGCGTCCGTGCTTTGATTTCCACTCCCATCAAACTTTTGGGAAATTCTTTTGATTTCCATGAGGTAGGGGCGTGAACTAGATGTGGCGGTCTGAGACAAAAGGGCCCATGGCATTTCCCATGGTACTTCCATTTGAAACATGGGGAAAATGACATGAAGCGAGGAGCGTGTTTCTACTTAACAAAAGAGCACTGCAGATAGATGTCAAAGCACCTTGTGAAACCCGGCTCTTTCGTGGAGGTGAGACACTTCTTGCTTATCGATCCACCAAAATTAATGACGTGAATCATGTTGGTGTGATACTAAAATTGTGCCTTTGAAGTAGATCGAATATTGGATCAACTTCTCCACGAGCTCTTCTACCACGAGTAAATTGTTTACCCGCGTCGGTGTAGCCATTCGGATCAGCAATAATTTGGAATATATCTTACAACAATCTTTTTTTGTACTTGTTAATTTTTATTTTTTCTAGCAAAATCGGTAGTATGTACTTTTCTAATAATTAAAATTTTACCCTTTTTAATAACAACCGATTGTAGTTTTTTGACAAATATTAGCAAGGATAAAAGGTGGGTTATTTAGAAAGCTGATTTTCGGATCTTTGAACTAAATTTTGTAAGGTTTTGAAAAATATCATAAAATATCGATTCTCGAGATCTATGGAACATATACAAATTTTTGTAAAAACTTAGCAAACTAAAGCTCCTAATTGGTCCAGATCTATGGATTTGTTTTCAGTTTTTCACTTCTACAAAAAAATTAATTTTTTAACAAAGAATTATAATTTTCAATCTAGCAGTGATTTTCATAGTTTTTTAATTATTTCCTTAGTTAGGTCCCCAGAGTCACCAAAAATGTTGATTTGGAAATATATCTTATGGGCGGATCATGGGAAACAAGCCAACGGTTAATAGGGGCATAGAGCCCCTCTTTAAGACAACAAAAGCGAAACTAGTTTATTGTTATTCTACCAGTAGGAACCTATGTAAGTCTTACATTATTCTACCTTCGGGGGCTTTAGATCTCATCCTAGTAGAGGTAGTTCTGAATGACGAATAGAAATGTGAGAGGGGAGGAACAGAGGAAGGATAGATCTGAAGGGAGAAAAGAAATGAATTCCAAGATAGAAAGGTCAGAAGGTTTATGCTTTGGGTTGGTAGTAAACAGAGCCAAACTTACTTGCATAAACAAATAAAGCAATACTAATGAACAAATGACAAAAGCAAGAAAGAATCCAATAGAAAAGGAACACAGATCTAACTTAAGAGAGATCCAATGCACATGTAACACATAAATTTAGCACAAAGTCTCAATGTATGTATTAATATTTTCTTTTGTTACAAGAAAGTACAAAGTCTTTCTCTCCTCACTTCTAATTTTCATACAAAACTGTCCACACGGAATACAACAAGTATTCTAGTATTTATAGAAGGAGGAGGAGAAAGAAGACAAAAAGAAACCAACCACTTATTTACAAAATATCTACAAAATATCTAAAAGTCAAAAGTTGACTTTAGGGCAATTCTTAGGATGGCATCATCCCATGTTGCACATGGATGATTTCATCACATGTGCCAACATGCTTTTAAATATTTTACAAAAATGGAAAATCCATCCCGAAGGAAGCTATTCATCATCGTCTCTCAGCTCAAATTTAGCTTATGGCTGAGGCTTAGGAGAGTCAATGTGGCACTTGTGCTCGATACTTTGCAAACTTGTTGATCATCTTTTGAAGTTTGGCTTCTTGCTCGACGAAGAAATGTGTAGCTCGAGGATGGCTACTATTGTTCTACATGGAGAATCGGCTTCTTTCACGGAAGAGCCATGTGTGAGCTCATGGTTATTCATAATATAACACGCAATGGAAAAAAGAGCTATTATAAGCTTTAAGGCATGTCAAGGCGCATGTTTATAGCATTATGCGGGGGCTTAAAAATGGGAACACTTTTGAGGATGCCTTTGGGTATGAAAAAATATGCACTATGTTGAAAGGGGGAAAGCCATGCCAAAGGGTTTATATAGGGGCACAATTTTGAGGGTGTTGTATGATAGAAGGCAGCACCAAAAGGGGTGGGGTGCAGATTAGCTATACACAACAATGGTAATGTTGGTGTTGAGGAAGTTGCACTAGTGCCCTAGGAAAGTGCTTTGACAAGGCATGTAGATTTTCTTGATGTCACATGCTCTTTTGGTGTGCCTTGGCACCCCCTTAGGATATGTTGCATATAGGTTAGGCACACCAAGGGTTTGGCTTGTGTGGCGCGGGTTTGGTTTACACAACATATAATGTTGTTTTTATTTTATTTATGCTTGATGCCTGCGCTTTTTAAGATTTGTTCTATGTGCGGGAAGGATTCATGTTGCATGGGTAGGAAGTGTGCACCTGGCGGCGCGACTGTGTGGTTTGCACATGAAAGGACAGTGCGCCAAAGGAAAAAAGACTACTTTTTTGTCTGATCTCTTTTCCCTTTGCATGACCCTTTTCTCTCCTTTTAATTTTTGCAAAGTGTCAAAGAGAGGGTTTGTGGGATTTGCAGCAAGGTAGAGCCTTCTTAGATACAAAGGATGGTTTATTCAGAGATCCTTCCTAGATTTGCAGATCTGGAAGGAGTGGGAAGAGGGGTTTTTAGCTGGCTGATTTGGTTTGTTAAATTCTTTTTAGGTTCATTGTATTTAACATACAATCCTAATCACCTAACCTAACATAAAAACCACAAACAACAACGAGATGGGCAGAAACCACTTACCAGGATATATATAATGATGAAGGACAGATGTGGGATCCATAAGCTGTGAGGAACGACACGTGAGGCTGACGAGGATAACTGACAAGTGCAGAGAGGAAAGACTTTTCTCGATTTTTAATTCGTGAAAATGACAAGTTGAATGCACCTATATATAGAAAACTCATGCATTTATTGTGCCACCAACCACCTTTGGTGTGGTTGGTGAAGTGTCGACATGGAGGTTTTAGCGCCTATGGCACACTTAAGATGATGTCAACATAACGTTTTCAGTGCCAAGGGGAAAAGGGGTGCACATTTTTTTGTGTTGACACATCAATTGTTGTGACTTAAGCACATTTCTTTGGCACAGGTTTAAGGATGTTGGCATGTAACTCTTAGTGCCTTAGGGGTGCAACTCTTTTCATGTTGACATGTCTTTTAGGGCACCAAAGAAGGGGCGCACTTTTCTTGATGTTGCCACAACAATTTTTGCACCCAGCTCAAAAAGGTTGAAAAGGCTAAGTTCTTAAAACTTGATTTTGGAAGGGAACCTTTAGGCCATTTTGAATGTTTAATAGACCTTTTTAGGGGACCAAAACTTGATTTTTGGCATGGTTACCTGTAAAATTGCCCTTGTCAATTTTACGAGGATAACACAACCAACTCCTTATTTTAGGAAATACGGTATGATATTATCTTTATTCCAATCCTAACAACTAAGATCTCCATCTCCACAAAATATGGAGAGAGATATTATTGGAGGCAAAGTCTTATCTCACTTATTTTATGAAGATTTTCTACCAAATCTTTTCCTTGATTTTTAGGTAACAAGAATCATAATGATTTTATTCTCCTACATTATTGAAAGTGTTTTTTTCCTCAAAATATGATTTTTACCAAATACCTTTCCCGTATTTTCCATTTGACTTTGTTGTTTTTATTTGGAACTTTTAACACTTCTACGATACGCTTTTTCCTCAAACTTCAACTCACTAAAAGTTAGATTTATATTCATTGGTAAAACTTTTTGTAAATATGAATGAGGTTTTTTTAAACACATTACTATGAACAAAAACCTCTCTCGGATTTTATGTTTGACTTTTTTTTTGTGTATGGAACTTTTAGCACTTGTATGATACACTTTTTCTTGGACTACAACTCACTAAAAGTTATATCTCTCTTCATTGGTAAAACATGTAGCAAATCTAAATGATTTTTTTGTTAAACACATTGTTATTAATAAAAACCTCTCTCGATTTTTGTTTGACTTTTCTGTTTCTATTTATGGAACTTTTAGCACTCGTCCTATACATTTTCCCTTGGACTATAGCTCACTAAAAGTTATATTTATCTTTATTGGTAATACCCGTAGTAAATATGAATGAGTTTTTGTTAATCATAAATCTCTCATATTTTCCATTGGATTCTCTGATCTTTCACAATTCCTCAAAAATTGTCAAAATATGTGAGTTCTAAACTAAACCTGTGAGTTCCGAGAACTAACTCTATAAGTTCGGAACTAAGCATGCAAGTTCCGGAACTAACTCTGCAAGTTTCGGAACTAACTCTGCGAGTTCCGAACTAACTCTGTGAGTTCAAAATTAACTTAAAACAACTATAACTTTTGCATACGATCTCGATTGAGATGATTCTTTTTGAACTTGCATAATTTTTTGAGAGGAATCTGAATATGAAATTATTTTTGAGTTTAGATATATTATCCATGATAAATTATATTTTCCCAATACTAGCATTATCTTTCCTTTATGGCTTATATACACAAGACTTTACATCTTTTCCCAAATAATCAATAGGATTAGTCAACAAAATAGATAACAAAATATTTCTAAAGAATGAACAAGATATATATCTATATTCTATCTTAAGAAAACTATAAGTTCCTAGATTATATTTAAATCCACTTTCAAAGGTAACTTGGAAGGAAAAATAATGGTAATTTATGGCCAATTATGGCTTCATCACATCCTATCACCTCCTCTTTCATTCTCGAAACACCACTTCCTATTGATCCCTTTTTCATCTCCATCATCCATCATTAGGTAATATTACTTAATTTTTGCTTCTCCATTCATTTTGTGTCTTGTTTCTTCATTTTTCTCTCATCATTCTCATCCACTACATCCTCTCCTCATCTTCATCTTCCTACACATCATTATCCCTCTTTTCTTTACTCTTTCCACTCGATATTCTAGATTTCTCCCACATATCTACCCCATACTTACCTTTCATTGTCATTGATCTTCCCTAAATTATTTTATCATCATCTTTTGTTTCACGAGCTAGTAATTATTGGTGGAATTCTCTTAAAAATCACTCATCCCCATTCTACACAGTTTGAATCCTTTTCTTTGACCTCCTCCATTCTATATTCATTCCTTCCTTCCTTTGTGCCCTCCGATCATTATCGGGGGACTTCTACTAAAATCCATTCACGACATTGCCTCTTATATTCCTTCCTCTCATTTTCCTTGCTATCTCTCCATCTTCCATTCTTCCTTGCCAATTTATTCATTGTCTTCATCATGCACCCTTTCTCTATTTTCTCATCATCAACTTATCCTCATCTCATACATCTCTGCATCTTTTCCAATTGATGTCATTCCTCCCCTCAAGATTCTCTTTATGTTCCTTGTGCTTCTCACTCTTTATCAAATATCTCCATTCTTGGTTCCCTTCCTTCTACATAATTTTCTCCATTGTCTTCTCCTCCTTTCTGATCCTCGTCTTATTTCACTTCCTCTACATCATCTTCTTCCCCGTTTTACCTCACACTTCCTCCTTACTTCCCCATCGATAACCCGACTCTTTAGCATTGTCCCATCTCCTTTATCATCTCACCATCCACATGCATTTCCATGTGGTCAGTTCCATATTCTTTGCCTTGGATTTCCTCACTATGATCTATTTCCTTCAATTTTATTTTCTCTATCATCTCTTTTGTTTTCCATTACCTCTCTGCGTTCCTCTTCTTCATCCTCCTTCACACCTTTCATTTTAAATAACTCTCTCTTTTCATAATTTCACCCTCTACTCTATTATTTTTTTTTCTTCTCTTTGCTTGTCCTTCATTTCCCCCTTTCTATATAATCCTTCTTTGTTATCTTCTTCCTCCCCTTTCATTCTTCTTTTCTCCTCCTCTGTCTTCATCCCTCTATTCCATACCCCTGTCACCTTCACATTCGATCTTTCTTACTCTTCTCATAATCAACCAATCCTCATGTCTATTCCCTTTTCTCTTTCTTAACATCCCTCACACCTAGAATTCATGGTCAATGCCAATGTTTCTCCATTTATGTACCACCAATCTATTTCATTACCATTCTTGTTCTTCTCTCTACAACATTGACCTCTTCTCTTTTTGAGAACCTTGTCACATCTTTTATCTTCGTCAGTCCTCTTGTAGGACATCATCATATCCATTTCTAAGAATCTCTTCCCATCTTCCTTTGACATTTTTTCTTGGAAGATACCATAATGGCCATCACCTATCTGATCTTGTTCTCTTCCATGAATATTTTCTCTACTTTTGTTTTGTTGTAAAATTATCTTGACTTCTTATCCTACTTATCAAAGAAACAAGATTTCTTTGTCTTCTTCACCTTATAATTTTCTAACACTTATGCATCTTTCCTATAAAACATGATTACCATCATATTTATCACCCTTTTAGGGAATTTTATCTCACCTTTCTATCCTATCTACTCATCATGTGCACATTTATGATTATTCCCCTTGGGGCATTTTATTTACACATCCATCTCCCATTATGTCATCTTCGTGCCCTATCTAGGGGACCTTTTCATCCTTTTCCTTGTCAACACATATAACTCACTTTGTGTCCTTCTCATGCCCCATGTTGGGGCATCATTATCTTCATCCTTGTCCCTTTTACGGACACATGGTCTTTCGTACGATTCCTCGTAGACAAAGGATTTCACACATATTTTTACTTTCAGTTGCGCATATTTTTATGTTTTCCTATGACCCATTGGTCATCTTGGTTTACATCCATATTATAGTGGTCTTCACCCACTCATTGGTCTATAGAAAATTGTCATCTATCTCCATTGAGACCATAATTGTCCTCTACCGATGTGATATTGGAGTCACCGCCATACTTTTTTTTTTTATTGTTATTGCAATCCTTTTTTTCCTGAGGCATCTTGCCTTTGGTCATGTCTTCATCCATCCTTAGACACATATTTCATCTAACCCTTTTTGTTTTTGTCTCATGGCTTGCTATCACAAACCACTCAACAAAAAGGGGAAATGTAGACACCAATTTTTGGGTATAGCACCCCTCCGTCATCTCACATTCATATAATTTCCATTCTCACTTTTCTTTTTCTTAAATTAAATGAAATCCCATCTATTTTCTCACCTTATTTAATTAATTATCAAATGGGATCCATGTGGACCCATTTGATAATTAGGATTTTGGCATTATCCCCCATCTCACAAATTATTCAATCCATGGGTATTAATATACCCATTTGACACCCCTTTCTAAATTTCAAATGGAATCTATCATCTCACCTATCATGTCAATCATGTTCCCCACTCCATCTAATAATTCAAACCATGGTCCCCACGTGATCACATCATACCTCTTAACTTAGGTTACTCCACCCAACCCTAGTTACTTGTTAACCCCAATCTAACCTCACCTCCAAGTTATAAATATGGGTTTTCTCCCATATTTCAAAGGACCTAGACCTAAAAGACATGGACCAAGTAGAACCAGAGGAAATAAGTTAGAAAATCTGGGAAAATGTTGTTTTGAATTCTTATCTTCTTGTTTATCATTTTTATCCTTATGATGTCCTCGTAATGACAATATAATCCCCATGATACTTTTCCCATGATTCGTTAGTTTACGTAGCGTGGTTCTTGTTGCACATTGTGTTTGATTAGATCGATAGCACCATCTACACACCTATGACGTCGGGTTCCTTTGTTCATTTACTTGCATGTTATATGTTTATCTTGTATTTTATCATTATCTTTCTGGACATGGGGATTGACATCCTCCAAGGGAGTTAAAATCCTTTTGGAATGGAGTACTATCCATGAAACCCCGCATATTGTTATCTAATCTTATCTATTTCAGTTTTGCAGATCTAGCTTCTTTATATCATACATCTATCTTCTTTGCGCCCATAGATCCACATCTACATCTGAGTTCCTAAGCCCTCCATCATTTGAAGTTGTTGGTGGCTTCTGTATCGCTTTCACCACGCAAGAATGAAGTTTCTATACAACACTTATATAAGTTGAATTAAGTGAGTAATTAAATGACACTTCCACATGTGATGGGCCTTTTATGTAAAATATGAATCAAGATGTTAATAGTTTAAATCATGGCATATGAATTAGATAGAAAGTAGATTTATCTACATAAATTCATTTATTGTAGTCTTAAATCTAAATCTTAATGATTAAGGAACCTAGTTTCTCAAGAGGGGTTATTCTAATTAATCTATAAAGAGGAAACTAATAAGATATAACTTTCTATCTAAGGTATGTTTGTCTAGATGAGGAAAAATTAGATGGATGTTGACACACGCCAACTACGTAAAGTACCTTCATGATGACTAGGTTCTTCACAGGATACTATGTTGCATTGACATGTTTCAACACCCTTTCGATTTTATTCAACTAGACTAACATAAATTCTAACTTGATCATAGTTATTCCCTAGGTAGAGATAGGGGCATGACCTAGTGTTAGGGTCAACTCACGTTGACTTAGGATAAATAGACATGCCTAATCGACATAAGTCAATTGAGTATGTCTAAGTACCCTTAGTCACCGTAAGTAGTCCTCCACGCTAAGCCATGTTGCTAACCTTGGCTAGGGTGAAACCTTGAACAAGTGGACTAAAGAAGTCATTGAATACCATTCTAGATAATAGATCAAGTAGGGTGAATGACGTATTATGTTTGATGAGTGTGTCATCTAGGAATATAAACATGAACATTATGTTTAAAATCTTTGGCCAAATTATCCCAAGTTGTTGGTTGCATTTTCCTATGTCACTCAGTTTAAGAAGCATAATTTCATATGAATATCGGTAATAGATATTCAGATAGGCCTCTTAAACATAACACTTGATACCTCTAAAAAGGTAACATAACCAAGTATACATAGTATACACATTATAAAGTTAACATGAGATATTGGTATGATACCGAGTCATGAAATGAGAGATCGATGTTTCACCAAGTCATTTATAGCTACATATGGTTTTCTATTATGAGATTTATTGGCTTTATAAAGTGTGTTCTAAATTATGTTAATTTAGAACAAAGAACATTATGCAAAAAAAAAAAAAGTAAAAATCCCTTGTTTCTAAAGTTTGAAAATGGGAATATTACAACATCTTTCATTTTTCTTCCATTCATGAAGTTGTGTAATCATTACTTCATTCCCATCATGGAATTCACACTTGCAGCAGTGCAATCAGCCTCTAATGAACTTCACAACTCCTCTAGATCAGTGTTATGATCAAATTCAAAACCACTATGCTTACCCCTATGAGAAGTATTAGAATCAGTTTGGCTATGGAGCTTATCAAGAAGAGGGGTATGCATGTAGTAACAACATCTATATGGAAAAAATTGGTTTGCAGGAGAAAATTCAAAGAAAGGAGGCTAATATGGTGTAGTTATAGGAAATAGCTCGGATGAAATCATTCAAAATTAGTTTTAGGACACCTTGTCCATGGGTGGGCCCTTTTCTGAGAAATTACAACTTTCGATAGAACCTTGATTTCATGGTTGAAATGATACCTCAACTTTAAAAATAGATCAAGGAAATTGAATCTTATGAGCTTGATACGAGGCAACCTTGTTAATGGGTAAGTCCACCACCTCATACTATTTTTTTCTCCTTCCCAAACTATGTCATTTCATCCTGAGTTTCATAACTCAAGCTTCTTACATGCTGCCCCAATTGTGGAATCCATTTCTCCATCTCCTAATCTTTCATCTCACCTCAATGCTTTTCTACCCTTTTCCCTTCCAAAAATCATCCCCTCCAAATAAATAATAAGTTTTATCCCTCCCACCACCATAAACAATAGAAAAACTAGTTGAATCCCAACCCACCCCTCCTCTTGCATTCCCAAGTCCATGTTGGGAAGATGAGACTCAGAAAACTAGCCAAGGAAATAATAAGAGGAGCTTGATAGAGAAGAAATGATAAGAAATTTGAGAAATTGGGCTCTAAGATTTATAATTAGAAAATTTCCTTGATGCTTAAGCCTACGAGGAGGTCAAGGTGAAAAGCCAGTGGTGACTAAGGCTGATTTTTTAGTAGCAGTGGAGCAAGAAGAGGAGAAGCAATTGGTCATGTTGTTGCACGAATCCCATGATGGAACTTTATTTGAAAGGATTTTGGTCATCTACAGCTGAGGATGAAAAGAAACCAGCTCCAAGTCCAGACAATGAGGAGCACATGGAGGAGAGTAAGACAAATTCAGAGGGCTTGAATCATGAGCAGGTTACAAAAGAAATTTCATATTTCTCTCCC
This sequence comes from Taxus wallichiana var. yunnanensis, assembly GCA_018340775.1. Lineage (NCBI taxonomy): Eukaryota > Viridiplantae > Streptophyta > Pinopsida > Cupressales > Taxaceae > Taxus > Taxus wallichiana. The sequence goes on from CM031237.1 coordinate 1,016,645,661, forward strand.
ACTTCATCTCTCTAAAAATATGATTTTTTAGGCGAGTTTGAGCTCACAAGATTCATGTTTGATGATGAAGTTATACATGATGAAGTCAAGATTTAGATCATCATCAAAATAAGAAGCTCTTGCACAATGGGACAATGAAAGATTGATTGCTTGGATCTGAAAGTGTTTTGATGAAGTCATGATTGCACAAATTGATGGGAATAAGAAATTGAAATATGTAAGGAAAGGGAAGGGTTTGTTTATCAAAAAAATGGGTTGTTTGAATTAGTAGTGTCACCATATGTGTTTAGAACTACCTCCAAAGGATAAAATCTCACCAAGAACACATCAAAATTGATGAAATGAAATATAAATCTTTCAATATTTATCCCATCAAACATTCTAGAATTGTTATCACCAAAAACAAAATCCTCTAACTTATCATGGATGATTGTGTATGAGAAATTAGTGTTTTTGGGTAACATGGGATTGTCTCTCAAGTTGTGGGACTTGCTACTTGAGACAAACCTCCAGAGAAGGTTGGTTCCTCTACCTAATCCTAATGCTAAACTACTCCTAAGGAAGGAAATGTAACTATTTAATCCTACTCTAACAATCCAAGGGACTAGGGAGAGAAAAGTGCATGAAAATGGGAAATTCTAAAATAAAGAGAGGTGATAGCACGACCAAGAAGGGGGAAAACACTCTTAGATGAGTGAAAATGGGAGGAAAATGAGGGAGGAGAGGGTAGACATAAGTGACAAAGTCCAAAAAACATTCAAACCACCATTTCCATGGAGAAAAACATATTTAGACCCTACAAAAGAGAACAAAATATTCTCAATATACATGCAGATACAATGAAATGCAAGAAAATGCAATAAAACACAACTAGGTCAGAAGATACCACAAAACATGAATTTTATCTCTTCAAGTAGATGCAAAATCCATTAAAATGAAGGAGAAAGGCAATAATTGCCATGTAGATATCCAAATCTGAGGCATGTAATTCAATTACATTCCATGAATGTCTACATAAGAGTGTCCAATGTTATAAATGAGCCTCATTTTACAATATATAGAGAATGGGAAAGAGAGAGAAGAGAAAAAAAGAGAGGGAACTCGAATTCTATTTCCACCCACCAACAACATGCATTAAATCCCTGAAAATAGGTATGAGCACCCTTACAAATCCATTCCCCAATGATACTTTTCTTGCAGAAGAAGAAATGAGCACCATACCTCATTAAAATTAGTTGTTGAGCTACCTTGAACTATGTTCTTTAATGCTAAATATGTTTTCCTCTTTTTCACCCACCTACCCTCACCTAACCCAATATTTTCAGTTGTCATGATGTGAAGGATGAAAATACTTTTCCAAAAAGGTGGATTCGGGGGGTCGAGGAGGAACACGGGTTCCCTTCCTTGGTCCTACATTTACCACATTGTTCTCCATTTGAGTTTAGGTCGGTGAATCGGATGCCAAGTGGAACTTAGGAACTGTTCCACCTAGGATCTAGGTTCATGTAGCCCCCTTCACTCCCACAATATTAACTCACCCATTTTACATTGTTTCCTCATGATGCTTTATTAATTGGCTTTGACCCATCATTTATGTTCCTAGTGTCGGCTAATAACAAACGTTCTTGGTGTCGGCCGGTAGTTATCATTCTTGGTGTTGGTCATTAGTTTTCCTTCTTGGTGTTGGTTGGTAGTAATTTTTTTGGTGTTGGCTATAGCAGCCATTCTTGGTGTCGGCCTATAAAATAGAACCATTCTTGATGTCATTGGTAGCATCCATTCTTGGTGTTGGTTGGTTCATCGACCTAACCCTCCAATCTAAGAAAAAGAAATTCGATTGACCTCTCACACATCATGGCTGATGTGAGAGATATGTCAACATTAAATTTTAGATGATAATAGTAACCCAAAGGGAAGGACACACATCTCCTTACAGAGATATCTATTGTAATCTTAGTGTTCTAAACAATATACATCTCTTTTCAAAGATAACATTAATATTTACATCTTGAACAATTTTACTATATCATTTAATTCCAATACCCCTAAGTTTTGGGTAAGTGGTATCATAGTGAAGTTGTCTTGAGAGTGTATGATTCCCAAAATGAGGTTGGGATATAAGAAGCTTGGGTGGTCCATGTAAGATCCTTTAGAATACTTGATTGCTCATTGTACATGACCTCAAATGCCGAGACAACACCAAGTCAAATGATCCTCTTAAGTGAATAGTGAATGATACTCTCATAGAGAAAAATGAGCATATGTTACAATAATTCACCCATATCATTCAAGGATACAGATGGGAAATCATGCCTCCTCCTTTGCAAGTCATCCCTTGATGCCCCCGACACCCTTCAAGGTTCAAGTAAATTTTGATATTCCTATTTTTTAGGGTAAAATAAATTTTGATGCAATATAAAATTGGTTGGACTAATTATCCTCCTAATTTTCTATCAATAAGTTCACTGATAAAGAGAAAATAACATTTTCTCTTTTGAAATCATCAATTTTTGTCAAAAATTGGTGGGGGTGTACAAGAATGGACTCAATAAGGATGAACTGGGCATTGGAAAGGAACCCATACATGATGATTTTGTGGATGCCATAAAGGAAGAATACTACCCTATTTGAGCCTATGATGATATATGGTGGTAGCAACTCCAAGGTAAAGACTAGTCAGTTCAAGATTATACTTGATACTTTTCATTATCTTTGGTAAGATTAGGAATTTAAGACACAAAGTAACATATGATCCTCAAATATCACATTGGCCTATAATGGTACATATAGGAGGACATGGACCTCCTTCAATTTCATACCCTCAGTGAGGCATATGAGTTTGTTATCAAGATTGAACAAAAGCATAGAAAGAGAAATATAAAGAACTAGCCTCTAAGGGGGAAAAAGATAAAGAAGGTTAAACCCGAGTCAAGGTTAGAAACAAAAGGAGTCACAAGGAAATAAACATAAGGAGAAGATAGGGAAGAGTGCGACCTCCACAAGACTAATCATTATTCTAGGGATGAATTTCAAGCCATCAAGTCCTTACTTGCCGAGTCATCATCTTCAACACCCACTACTCCACCGGTGACACACCCCGAGGTCAAAGACGAAGATGATGAAATTGTATATGTTGAACCGGATGTGATCATTTCCACCTCACAAGTCAAGATGATGGATGAAAAGGAAAGGCTATTTCACTCCAAGCTTTAGGTAAATGGTAAGCCTCTACATTTTATTCTTAATAGTGGAAGTCAAAATAATTTAATTTTTGTTGATGTTGTGAAAAGTTTGAACCTTCATATAAAGTCACATCCACAACCATATAGTATCAAGTGGTTGAACATAGGAAGATATCTCCATGTCACATAATAATGTATCCTCCCATATCTAATAAAAACTTTCATGATGAATTCATGTTTGATTTTGTTCCATTAGATGTTTGTGATGTGCTCTTGGGCCATCCATTCATGTGGGAAAGACATGGCATCTATGAGTCACAACCTCAAAGGGTAACCATTAGCATTGGGATTCAATGTTATCAAATAACCAAGGTCATCCCCTCAAATTTTTTTCCCTCATTAGTGTTAAGTAATGTAAGAAACTACTTTGGAAAACAAAGGAGTTTGTCATCTTGATGATCAGGCCACAAATCACTAAGAAAGTTGTTACTTCCACCTTGACCACACATTCGATTGTTATAAAACAAGTATATGAACCAAATCATAGCTGATTATGATGATCTATTATAGTCACCCACATGAGTGCCACTTCAATGTGAGGTAAAACATGTTATTGATTTGGTCTTGGGATTGACTTTACCTAATAGTCATGTGTATCATAGGCATCCTTGAAAAATGATGAGATCAAGAGGTAGCTCCAAGAGTTACTCAAAAGGGACACATCAAGTCAATCTCTTCACCTTATGGAAGTCCAATTATCTTAGCACCAAAAAAAATGAAACCTAGAGACTTTGCATTAACTATTAGGCCTTGAACAAAATTACAGTGAAGAATTGTTACCCCTATTCTAAGGATTCATGATTTCTAGAAAACTCCATGTGTGGAATTCTTCACCAAAATTGATCTCAAGTTTGGCTATCATCAAAAATTCCCATCGATCCACAGATGTCAAGAAGACCGTATTTAAGTCTCAGGAAGGTCTATTTGAATGGTTGGTCATGTATTTCAACCTAACTAATGTTTCTGGACATTCATGATGATGATGGATGACATCTTATGACCATACACCAAGTTCAGATATACATGTCAATGTATTTTGATCCTTATGTGTGGATTTCACTAATGCCTCTAGGTTTTGGTGTAATGGTTCATTACATTTGGTATCGAGAGAAACCACCCATGTTTGAGTCTTGACACGGGTGGTTATGTTGATATTACGGTGTTCACTCAGGGCTTATATAGGGTATGTCATGGTCTGCTTATGGGTAAAAATCTAGCCCAGGGTTGAGATAAGGAATCATGGTGGGATGTTATGATCCTCATGTGTGTATTTCACTAAGGCCTCAAGGTTTTAGTGTAATGGTTTGTTATATAAGTATCAGGTCCTATCCTTTGGACCGTATTCTCCTACACTCATCACATGCACTCCAAACGAGGGGGGCATCTATTAGGTGAATAAATCACCCCTACATCAGCTCAGAGCTACAATAAAACACAACATAGTACAAAAAAATGGCACAAGAACAAAATTTAAAATGGGATATGAAACAAACTTGGGCCCAAAACACAAAGCATACACTAGTGCTTAGACCTGAAAGTAGTGGTGGGTGCTTTTGTCTTCCCATGTAAATCACACTTGTGTCTTGGGAAAAAATAGTCAATTTCCTAGTTCAATGCAATTTACTTGAAATTTTCAGATTATTTCTCTAGTGAGCGAGACACTTGCCTCTAGGTAAAAAAATCATTTTATCAATTACATTTCATTTATAATTAGAACAATTAGAAAAAAGGAACAAATTAGGGATGTACCATCTGCAGTGGTGTTTATTCAAGAAGCATCGTGGAAGGAGAGAAAATCTAGACCTCTCTCCCCAACACCCTTCTCTTGGCATGAGATCACCCAAAAACCTCACCACTAACATTCAAATGTAACAACTCAAAATAGGACAATTTCTATCTCATACTCTCTTGCATATCAGGTGTACACTTTTGTTTTACACACTTTTACACTCTTTACTTACTTATATACATGCATTACTCAAATTTTTCATATACATAACTTTGACTACTTTATTTCTCTTCTTTTGTAGGTCCATCCTTAATATACAACAATAAACATCTCATATCATCAAACACATCACACTACTATGTATACACTTCAACCCTAGGGTCTCTCATTCCTACTTTCCATACATTTCTATAACTTCATGCTTCACTTGTCCACTCGACACACTATCAACTACACTCTTCTCTACATAATCACAAGGTACACATCTTTTATTTAATTTATGCTATAGATTATTCACTCAACAACATAAATTGGGGGAATGTAAACACAAAATCTATGCACGTGTGTACATTTCTAGGTCCAAGAGCATACTAATATATACATGATTCCTAAGCAAAAAACTAGAAATTGACAATGTCTTTTGGGCATTTATTTTGTTTCTTATACTTTTATTGACCTTACACACCCTACAACCCTTTTGGTATTTGATTGATTTATCTTTTATGGCCTCACACACTAGCACCTAGTTAGGACATTAGTGCCCAAGAACTCTTGTCCCTCATGGGATATGTTGACCCTCTCTCCCATTTTCTTTCTCTTTTGGGTCTCTTTTACTTTTTAGGAATCTTTAAATACTTTGGGTTGGCCTTCCAGTTCTCAATTACAAAATTCCAACAAGGGAATCATATATATACATAGTTATAGCTCTCAAATAAGGGGTCAAACACTAGCATTATCTACTATCACTTAAGATTGCATATAAAGGCACAAAGAGCATTAAAACCATCCATCTAACACATCCATATAAGGTAAAGGGTTGCATCACTCTACATACACAACATAGGAGGGTAAGTTTATTCTATTCAATCTCACACATTCTATACATTTTCTATATTCTAGGTCTAGCCCACTATCATATTGAACTTGCACAATGATTACATCCTAGGGCATCATTACACACACATTCACATAGTACTATATGAGTCTTAAATATAGTGCAATTCTTGGTACAAATTTCACTCTTTGGGTGACCTAGTCGGTCGATAACTCCACATTCTATATATTTTTTGTTAGATTTGACATGGTTTGTGGACATGTGCAGGCTAGGTATCTATTTTACGAGTTACAAGTGTAAACATCAACATTAGGAAAAATATAGAGTGACAAACAAAGACTAACAATGAAGCTCCTCTTGCATAGAAAATATTAGAACCTGAGCATCACGGGTGGACACTGGACCTAAAAGCACCTAGATCTAGTCACTAGTACCCGGGTTCTCTTGTCCTTTTGTGGGAACTTTTGTCCTACATATTTCTAGGTCTCAAAACCTCAAATGAGCCTCAAATATATTGCCTCCGAGTTATTTCATCTATTCACCTACCCAGATCACTTCCAAATCACTTAAAAATCAGCTAAGTCATCTTCTCTCTCTCTCCATTGCTTAGGGTTTCATATTATTGCATGTTTGTTACTTAACCATTTATGCCAAGATATTATCATTACGCATCATTCATTACAGTAGTTACTCTAAAATTAATATTTAATTCCATTTATATTAAATCACCAACTCCTTCATGGTTTTCTACTTAGATGATATACTCATCTTTAGTCAAATGTGGGAGCAACATCTACAACATGTTTGAAAAGTACTTCAAACCATTCAAATATACATGTTGTGTGTAAATATAGAAAAATGCACATTTGGGATGAGGAAGATTCATTAACTAAGATACATTTTGGATGAAGGAGTCCATGTTGACCCAAAAAAGATCCATGTCATTCAAAATGGCCCACTCTCCAAGGACTCTACAAACTCCGTAGATTCTTAGGTCTTGCCAATTTTATCGCCTATTTATTTTGGGATTTTCACATATTTCTTGGCCACTAAACCAAGTGACTAAAGGAGGAAACAAGGCTACATTCCGATGGGGGAGGTGCAACAAAGAGCATTAGAAAAATTGAAAGAAAGATTATGCTCAACCCTTGTTCTCTCCTTACCTGACCTGCATCAACCTTTTGAATTGATGATGGATGCATCTAAGTATGCCATGGGAGATGTTATCATGCAACATGGCCACTCTATTGCATATCATAGTGAAACATTCAATGACATAGTTAGAAAGTACCCAACATATGATAAGGAGCTTTATGCCATCATCTAAGCTTGTAAGAAATGAAAACACTACATTCTAGGGAAGGAGACAATCATCCACACAGACCACATGGACATTAGAGTTCCTTGAATGAAAAGAAAGATAAGGAATGAAAGACACTAGAAGTGGGACACATATCTACAACAATTCCACTTTATGATAAAACATAAGAAGGGAAGTGATAATTCAATGTAATATTGTTTGAGTCATCCTCTAATTGAAACCCTCACAACTATCCTTGACCTTTGTGGACATGAGACTTCCAGTTGGTGCACTTTGTATGAGACAAATCCCAATTTTTTTGATACATATCAGCCTTCCAAAGAGGAAATTATGTCCCCAATTTCTATCTACAAAGTAACCTCCTCTTCCACATGGGACACATCTATGTTCCAACTTTTGAACAACAAAATATGATATGAGAGACACACTTTAGCAGGACAACTAGACACTTTGGTGTGGAAAAAACACTGGTAGTACTTCAAAATCACTTTTACTTGGCCCAATCTATGGAATGATGTGGTTAAGTACATAAAATATTACACCCATTATGCAATTGTTAAACCAACTAATAAGAAACAAGGATTGTATACACTATTTTTGGAACCAACTAAACCTTGGGCCTCCATCTCAATAGACTTCCTCTTAGGTTTTCCAACTTTGAAACATGGAAATGATTATGTTTTTTTGTAGTTGATTGATTTTCTAAAATGGATATAATGATTACTTGTAAGAATACTATTTCTCTGCGAAGACAATGTTGAAATCTATTTTAGCCATGTATGGATCAGCTTTGGGCTTCCTAAGTCTATCATTTTTATAGCGATAATAGGTTCTTGAGCATATTTAGGTCCACCCTATGGGAAACGATGGCCACTAAGTTGATGAAGTCCACAAACTTCCACTTGTAGACTAATGGAAAAAAGAGGTGATGAATCACCGATTTCCACATGATTTGTATGTATCACTCCAAACACCCATGTACGTGGGAAGAGGCTCTTCCTACAAATAATATGGATACAATTGGCCCATGCACAGTTCCACCAAGAATATTCCATTTCAATTTTGTTATGGATTCCAGCCTATTACACCCTATTATGTATGCATTCTGGTGCATACAATTGAATACATGCCTCATGGAAGAATTGAAGTAGAAAAGGAAATAAGGTTCATTAAAAAATTTAATACACTCAACAACGGGTCCATGATATTTTATAGAATATGAATGAAATGTATAAACAACACCATGATCAATACAATTTTCCACATCATTTCAAGGTTGGTGATAAGGTCTAGTTGTGACTTCAGAAGGAAATACATACATGTCCACATTGGGAAATTTGAACTCTATGGTATGGTCCCTACACATTCACCAAGAATGTAGGGAGAAACATTTTTATTTGAATCTTCCACTCTACCTTGGGTTACATCCTATCTTCAATGTGGACCTCCTCAAACCATATCACCCACCTTTATTGGACACCTCGGTCATAGCATAACACTTGGACATATCTAAACTCAACCCAAAAATATTTTCTCTAGTTGAAGAATATCAAATTATGAACACTTAGACCAAGACCACCGGAGGGTCCTATTCAGCTCTATCGGGTGATCAAGAAAGGAAATTTTAGTCATTAAAGTGAGTGGCTCATTAAGAATTAGATGAAGAAATAGTTTCCACACTTGATGGGACTCCTTGGCGTAATGGGTACCATTGCTTTTGAAGGAGGGAGGAATGATCCAAACAACAATCTAGGAAGCAATTCTAGTGGGGCAACTTCCAGGAGTCATAACTTCTACACCGTAGCTCTAATTAAATCTATTAAAAATGTGTTAGAAATATTGGAATGCATAGAATGTGGTGAAGGGTTGCTAAAAAAAAATTTTAGAAAAGTTTGACCCTAAAAATCTACTTGTAAAGACCTCAAAATGAAAATTTTATAGTGTTTTCTAAAAATAGTAATTTCACTAAGTTTTCATATATGTAATTTATGGAATACGAACCACCTCCTATCCCTCAAGATTTATGACCTTCCATTATTATATATTTCTCTTCATATTTATATAATTAGGTGTATAAGTATACACAACCCAAAAGGGAAGGACACACATCTCCTTTGCGAGAGATAGCTATTGTTATCTCAATCTTTTGAACAACATACATCTTTTCAAGATAGCCTTACTATTTACATCTAGAAAAAAATTTATTCTATCATTTAATCCCAAAACCCCTAAGTTTTGATCACTGAGGAACCTCAAAATAATTTTCTCAACCTTTCAAACCCTAACCATGGATATAAAATCCTATAAAACAAAAATTATTTGGGTTGTAGACACACCCATGTAACACCAACATTGTAAATAATATAAGAGGCTTCAAACCACATGTTTTTTTTTCCACCTAACATGTGATATCTAGTTGTAGTGTAATTAGATTTGCATTCTTTCTTTAGAAAATCTTAACTTTAGTTTATCTCTTGAAAATATACTTGAGTCAGTGACTTTGGATGCTCACAAATGTGGGAAAAATTCCCATAGACCTAGTGGTAAGCTTCAAACTTGTAAATAGTGTTTCCTTAATGAATACGCAGAGGTATTTACAAAGTGTAGGAAGCATTGGGTGTCTTTTGTGCTAGATTTGTCAATAGGATTCCATAAGAGTGCTAAGTTCTAAATGAGGTGAGTTTTACTTTCTTATATATGCTTCCAAATATGGTTTAAGTTACAAAGATCAAATAAGGATGAGTAAATGACCCAAAGAATAATGTGTAAATGAAAGTTTAGGATCAAAGCAAACAAGGGAAAAATTGTACACTAGGGTCGGGACCATATGGCACAATCTAACCCTCATGTACATTTTTATCCTCGAGAATAAATATGAACTTTAAGGTTTGGAAGCTAAACAAGTGGAGTATCTAAATGGATTTTATGCATTCAATTCTCAGATATTGTTGATAGATGAGTGTGTATGACCATGAAAGCTAGACAAGAGACCTTAGATGTACCAAATGAGAAAGGGTAAAGTTTACTTGTTTGAGCAAGAGAACAATGTCAAAACTAGAAGTGTCAAAGAGTAGAATTACCAAATTTGAGTGTTTACATTTCCCCCTTTTAAGTATGAAATAAAATTACATACTTAAAGGAAAAGATACATGAGTGTGTAGACACACTTTGTCTTTGCTTGATGTTTGTTTTACAAGATCTCGTTGTGTTAGTGTTTTCATGCTCCATAATGAAACCTAAAACATAGAGTGTAGCCAATATCCATGATAAAAATTTGAAACTTAACAAAAATGAAAAGATGTAATGTAAATGAAATTTAAAATTATAAATAGTGAAATAAAGAGATGCAAGATATGGAAGGAATACACTTGTTTGTTTTGCATGAAGAGAAGAGTTTATCATTCTTTAATTATACTTGGAGATTTGTATTGCTGAATTTTCCAAAGAATTAGGGTGATCAACTCCCAATTTCTCTAATAAGATGTCAAAGTATTTGGTCTATGGAACCTGGCACATGAATGTTGAAGAGAGAGAAGAAGAATGAGGAGTTGAAACACCCCGTGAAGGAAGAAGATTGTGTATGAAATTTATTCAACAAATCCGATATCTCCCATTTTAAGTGTAAGAGGAGAGAAAGAACTTCCTATGAATAACTCAGCCACTTTGATACCTTCAATGACCCATGAACCACACTTTGCTACACAGATAGATCTAGACATAATTTTGAAAATTAGGACACACATCATAAAAGAGAATAAGTTACCCCATACTCTCCCCATGTGTCACATAAGCTGAGTAAAAACTAAATAGAGGTGAAATTGATTTCACATTTTCTAGGTGATTTCACCTTTTTAATTTAAGAATATTTTATTTAACATGCATAAAAATGATGAATAATGTTACAAGTGGATATTCTAATTTAATTAACTTCCAACATTAATTTCACAAATTAGAATAACACTTTTCAAAGTGACTAGATTAACAAATGAAAAAACAAAAGGGAAAGTGCGCACTTAGCTTATTTTGTGTGGATTTGGAGGAGTCTAGGTGGTATGAGTGCATGAGTAGGAAAATATAGAACTAGAAATGCTTCGTTTATGTAACTATGATCTATAACTAAGTCTAGTCAAAACCATATAACTCAATCCATAGTGTCTGTATAGTCTTGACCTTTTACTGTATGGTCTTATACCTACTTGGAATCTGGGTCTAAAACTTCATGAGTAATTCATCTACCTATAAATGTGTGTTATTATATGTCGATCTTCTTCACTCACCTTTAAATGGCTCTGTAAACTCTTCTCAAACCCTCAAACCTATGTAGTGCAAGGATTTCTTGTGAAGTAAAGTTAGTTGGGTTGTGGGTACCCCTGTGCACCACTAACTTCACCACTACTTTGAAGAGGGATCAAACCATACGTCATTCTCCTAGCATGTGATATCTACCATAGTAGATTCGAATTTGAAAACCATACTTTGGAAATGCCTTGCTTGAGTTCCACACTCGCTCAAATGCTTGGGAAGAGTCACTTTGATTGCTTGTATGATTATAATAAAGACTTTTAAACTTAAAAGGAGACTTCATATTGGTAGAGGGTGTTGTCCTAATGGATGTGCATGAGTTTTTAGCCACTTAGGGGATATGGGCAACTTTAGTTATTACTTTTGAATGAGGAGTTCATAAAGTGTCATGTTTTTAAATGAGGTATGTTTTACTTGCTTATATATGCTTCCGAAGGTTGTTTCAACATGAAAGGATGACTAAATAGGTATGTTTGTTTGTATGAAGGTGATGGAATTGAAATAATTAATGCACAACATGTCATTATAAAACCATATAGTAGGATCAATATGTAATTTTATAACCTAACCGAAACTGACATTTTTGGACATGAGGGAGAAAAGTACATTTTGAATTTATGGGCCTAAGCATGGATGTTTCTAGATGTATTTTGTGAAATTAAAATTCAAAAATTGATGACAAAGATGTGTGAAAAGATAATAATTACATGAAGTTCTATGTGTGCTAAAGAGTAGGAATGCATTTTTCCATTTGTGTAATTTCAAGATCAACAATGTTAAATGACAAAGATGTGTGCAAAGATAATAATTACATGAAGTTCTATCACGAGGAGTGAGAAAAGTGCATTTTTCCATACAATTGTGTAATTTCAAGATCAACAATGTCAAAGAATAGATTACCAAATTTGATTGTCTATATTTCCCCCTTTAAGTATGAAATCAAAAATTATATGCTTAAAATAAAATATACCTGAGTGTGTAGACACACTTTGTAAGTTGTTCATAGTAACTTTGTTTTTACAAGATGTTCCATTGTGATGGTGTTGGCATGCTCCAAGATGAAACCTACAACACAAATTATAGTTAATACCCAAGATAGGAAATTGAAGTGTAACTTAAATGTAATGAAAGTAATGTACACACTAAGAAATTCCAAAAGATACAAAACATGGAAGGAACATACCTATTTTCTTTATACATGGAATGTGCTCTCGTTCTTGTACCTAGGTGAAAGAATATAAATGTGTCTCACTTTTTTACATTTTATACCTTTAGAAAAATAGTTCCCATTGCCAAAACATGACCAAACATGTATTTTTAAGAGATTAAATATATCAAGGTGCGGGGCATTCACAATTCACCTAAAATTTTAAATTTTAATAATATTTTTAAATATTTATTTACTAGTCGATTTGAAAATTATTTTTGGCCACCAAGAGGGACATAGTTATATGTTTTAAATGGCCTTGGAGATTCTAGATTTTCCTGAACTCGATAAAGAATTAGGGGTGATGTGTCCCCAATTATGTCGAGAAGATGTTGATGCATTAGGTGTACCAAACCAAACACATGAATGTCGAAGAGAAGAACCAAAAATGAGGATTCAAATTACATTACAAAATAATAGGACCATGTATCAAATTTATCCAAAAACTCGATATCGCCCAAGTGCAAGAAGATAAGGATGACTACATATGAAGAACTTATCTGTTTTGATACCTTCTATAACCCCACGGACCATACAACTACAGATGGATATAAGCCCAATTTTTAACTTAGGACACATAATAGAAAAGAGAATAAATTCCTCCATACTCTTCCCATGTGTCATACAACTAAGTAAAAAGTGTGTAGAAATGATACATGTTGAAATATAATTAGAGAAAGGAGAATCATGCCCCAATGTGCCCAAAACTAGAAGTGAAACTAAGTACCATGGAGAGAGAGAGAGAGAGAGATTAATATTTCATGCCTCCTAAACCTATACTAAATTGAGTCAATATAAATATAAAACCATATGAAAACCTTGTTCTAATGGTGAAAAATCTAAAATTGTTGAAAAATCTTGAGAAAATGCCCTTAGGTAAAAATGTATAGTAGGGTCAAAACCATCCATATAGTCCTAACTAGTCTATATGTTTATGCCATGTTATCTAATTTTTCATCCCCTACAAATTTTCTAACTTAAAAATCCATACTTGGGAAGTATGATGGAGCCTCTATAAATAAGTTGAGAAAGCGAGTGTGTTATGGAGTTTGGAGCGGGTAGAGGAATCAAATGTAATTTGGTAGTAAGTATGGATGCTTTGCCGGTGGTAATAAGGAAAAATTCTCTGGGTCAACACTTCTTAGGTGACAATATCTCTCAGGATGACACTTGTTACTAGCCAAAAAAACCATTCTAGGCCGACACTTGTTACTACTAACAATTCATGGGTCGACTTGTTCCTGGACAACACAATGAAAAATGTTACCGGCTGATTACAAGAATATTGACATGGCCCAGAATTAATTCACATGGTATAGAAAGTAGCTCAACAACTAGTTTAATGAGGTATGACACCCATGTCTTCTTCTACAGGAAAATTACCATTGGAAAATGGATTTTTATGGCTACCCATACCTCTTTTCAGAGATTTAATGAAGTTTGTTGGTTAGTGGCAATAAATTCGAGTTTCCTTCTCTATATAATGTAATAAACCCCTCATTTAAAGAATGGATGTTCTAAAATTTAGAGGAGCTCATGTCCAAATTTTTGAGAATACTCTTGTGAGTTGCGAGCCTCATATTTGAGCATTTTGTAAAGGATTCTTGCCATGTTTTACTTTGTAATGGATTGGATCCTTTTTTAGCTTTCATGTTTGAGCTTTTTCATAAAATTTTACATGTTTATATGTTTTCTACAAAAATTTTTCTATTAGGAAATAAATGTTTTGTTTGTTTATACCCGCAAATTATATAAACGGGTAAGTTGTTAATTGACTTCCTATTTTATAGGAAGTAGTTTATCTAATATTTTGGATATATAATAGCCTATGAGTGTAATTCAAATATAAGCTGAATTGAATATATTTTTTATTTTTTTGTGTTGATTTTATTCTCATGTTGTGATAATTCAACTCGACCAAATTTAATATTTGGTATCAGAGCATGGTGATTTGAAATGAGAGTCTAAATTTGTAGGGTGCAGGCATCCATCCACGCAGTTTAAGAATTGATGAATCTTTGTAATCAGTACCTGACACAGTAGCTATCTTATAATGTGTACCTGCACCAATATATGATCTGTTCATCACAACATGGGCCTAATCTAAATGAGTTTTAATTACCACCTGATCATTTCATGTGTTGGGCATCTATGCAAGCATCGATCGGTATAGAAAGTGGATTAAACATATATGAAGTTGACTAATTATTTTCTTTTGTACATGCCTTGTCCTAAGCATTCATTTGGTTTACCAGCAAGCACGTGGTGGTATTTGGATCCAGAGTTTGATTATGTGATGATATTTCTAACTACTCACAGTGACATGGTTCAATGCATCACCTTGGAAAAATTTTGACACATTCTTAATTTGATCTTGTTTAAAGCACCCCCTGCTCAGTTCTATTCAAATCTCATCGCAGAATATCCAACATTGATCCCACTATGTGATAATCATCTAAACTTGTGATCGGTGAGTTCACATTCTCCATATTATCTTTATGTCCAGCAGTCTCACATGAAATTTGTGGATGTTTGTGAAGTGGGGAATATTTTTTTAGGTTCAATGTTTATTGAGTTTCATTATCTTTGAGCAAAGCATGAGATATATGAGAAACATGTTTTACTGGTTCATGGTCGATCTATCAAGAGTATCTCTACCAGGAAAGACAATTTTAGTGGCAGATCTGTGTCAAATTTTAATGGCATCATTTGAAGACATTATGTGTTATTCATTGAGCTCCTGAAGGCACTACATCCTCCTTTGAAATTCATTTGTGTAGCATCTGCAACGTGTTTTCCACTTTACAAATTTGATCTTTAATGCATACATCAAAGATCTTGTCTTTCTTCCAGTGCCCATTCACATTATTGCATCCAATATACCAACTGGCAGTCTTAATGTAGAATGCAAGCGTATATTTGGATATATGGAAAGCTTCAAATATCAAGCACATGGATATGCACGTGGAAGTGAAGGGTTCGTGAATGAAGGACAGTAATATGATCGCTCTAATATATGCAAGTTTGTTATTCTCCCTCCATTCATTTTATATTATTTTGAGTAGGTCAGTAGTGTCATTAGTTTTGCAAGTCATTTTAATAAAATTCATGCCTTGTCGAGTTGTCCAAAGTTTTACATTGCTATTTAAGTTTAGTCAATTTTAGAGTCACCGGTCTATAGGCAAGTTCAATATTATTTTGTTGTGTCCCCATAGTCGGTTCTTTTATGTTTTTGTCTACCATTAATGTATGTGTCAATACTCAAGTCATCTAAATAGTGTTTATATTATTTGTTAGTCTTGTGTCATCATTGTAATATTAATGTTATTATTGTAGATATCATTTTCATCAAGTGTCATTAAAAATTTGAGGTCATGTAAAAGAGTCAAATGTTTTTTTGGTATTGTCATTGTCAAATTCATTTTTCATTTAAAAAGTAATCTCATTTTATTATTTTTTAAATTTCTAGTCCAGTCCTCATATCATCAAATAGTGTCAAATGTCATAAAGTCATCATTTGTCATTGTAGTAAAAAAAGTTTGAAAAATATATTTTTTAACCTTATAGATGCATTTTCGGTGTTACCCAACATCTGAAAATTAAAGTGTTTCACATTGCGGGAGGGATACTATATAATAAACAATGTGGAAACATTTGATCCTTAAAGTAGTATTCAAATTGAGCTAGCGATAGATAATTGGAGGATGGAGGCACTAGAGACTAGAGGATAACTAATGACCTCTCGTCGGTTGCCACCAACAACGGGGCCGCTTCACTAATTTGGTGGCACATGTGTCTTTTTATTTAGAGTGGTGTGCCTTATTTCAGCATGCGGTGTTTTTATTTCAGAATTTCAGTTTGGTGTGGTTTTCAATGTGAATTGAAAATTAAGAACAAAAGTTCATTCATGTTCATTGGTATGTGGCTATTCCTATTTCCCCTATGCAAAAACATAGTGAAGAGAAAATAACACAATGAAATGCAACATCATGAGTCTTGAAGAGGTTGAACAGTCAGATGTGTTCCTGTTCAGACCTAGGTTTGTGGTTAGCCTCTGAAAACCATTGGATGTTGCTCGAGATGTGTTCTGCTTGAGTTCCCACACCTTCTTTGGTCGATGTGTTCCCTAGAGTGACTAGTTGATAAGTAGATGATTCCTGAGCATGTTCCCATCCTCATTGGTTAGATGTGTTCCTAAAAGTGCATGGTTGATAAGAATTTGATGTGTTCCTTCTTCTACCTTCAGTTTGAGTGTTATACCAAGATCATGAGAAAACGGGTGGCATGCTTTGCAGAGGAAGTGTGAAAGTTATTTTATTACCATGTAAACATTAAGGGGAGAATGTTAGGAAATTAATATTTACATGGGTATAATATATTATTGTTTGCTATGGTTATTTTATATTTTTGTAACAAACAATATATTCTATTGTTTGTTTATACCCACAAATTATATAAACATGTAAGTTGTTAATTGACTTCCTATTTTATAGGAAGTAGTTTATCTAATATTGTGGCTATATAATAGCCTGTGAATGTAATTCAAATATAAGTTGAATTGAATATATTTATGATTTTTTTTTGTGTTGATTTGATTCTCATGTTGATTTTCTACCAAATTTAATATTTTCTACCCTAACTTGTGTTTTCTTACATTTCTTGCCTTCCATTGCATTTGTAGATATATTGTGCATACTTTTTCTTCTTGCAGGACTCAAATCTATCGTGCTCCACAAAAATGGGGATTTTAATGTTGTTTTTCAACTATGGCACTTTTTTTCCCTCTCCTACTTTGTTTTCTTCCAATTTTCACTCACTAAGAATATCTCCACCCTTGTTCTTGGTGTTATCACCTCCTTAGTTTAGGACTTGGATTTCATGTCTCTCTCTCTTTCCCTAGTCCCTTGGATTTTTAGGTTAGTGTTATGTAGATGCATTTCCTTTTATAGGAGTTGTTTTAGTGTTAGGAATAAGTAGAGGAACTGACATTCTGGAGGTCTGTCTCGGTTCAAGTCCCATAACTTGGAGATAGTATCATGTTGTCTCAAGCCTCGGATATTTTTGATTTGGGAAGAGTGCATATTTGAGATCCAAAAATTTTGGCATGCCCAATGGGACAAATGAAAACTTTATTTTCATCTTTGTTGAGTTTTCGTGTGTAACTCGGTATTTTCTACCCTTTGGAGGCTTGTTTCTACACATCTAGTGAATCTCTTTTATTCAAATCAATTGGTTTCGATAGTGCTTATTTCTCAAGTTCATGAGAAGAATTTAGACAAGGTCTAAAACTATAGAATAATAAGATTTTGAATACCTATAGTTGTCACCGGAAGAGGAAGAAGAGGAAGAGCAGTTCAAAGGTCACCTCCACCTCCAAATAAGTAATATTTTTCCTCCACCTCCTAGTAGGCCCTTCTTACATCCACTAAAGTTCATGGGACTATTAGAATAACACAACAAGCAAATATATCATTTTTAGTTTCACGGGTAACAATCCTCTTTCTCTCAATGCCCAAAATCCTATTCCAGTAGCAACTCGAAAATTATCCCCTTATTTATTGGAGAGAACCATACTACTCCTATTGACCACATTCAAGATATTGATAATGTCTATGTTATTCATAAAATTGTTGAACAATATGTATCCATAAATTTGTTGGCTTCTTCATTCAAAGTAAAATCTCTACAATGGTTTAGAATTTTGACAACAGGGTCAATTACTAACCGGAATGAGTTAGGGTTAGCTTTTCACAATCAATTTGGAGAGAAGGTAGATATCCTTTCTTTGTTAGAGAAGTTAACAACCACAAAAAGGACTCCTAATGAGCTCATGACAGACTTCAATTTCAGATTTTAGAAGACATGGGAGAGAATTACAGTCCTAGTAAGACCAACTCCCAAAGGTGCATTTCTTTACTATTTGAGAGCATTAAATTTTGATATTGCTATCATGATTTAATATATGGGATTGAAATATTGCCTAGGGCATATGCATTATCCATTAGGGATGAAAATTGTCTATTTAAGATGGAAAATTAGCTCTAGACTACTCATGTCCTTGTACCTTGAATTACCTCAAGTTTCTCAACCTTCTATTACTCCTATTCTTGAGAAAAATTCTCAAACTACTACCTCCACATACTACTCTCATGCACAAAAAAAAAGAGGATGAAGACACGAAATCCTTAATTATAAATTTGGCCAATAAATTTATATATTTACAAAAGCAATAAGCCTAATCCTATAGGAATTATTACAATCAAGGGAAATCTTCAAACCAAGGCTTTAATCAAAGTTATCATCCATACAGAATCAATGTGCAGCCCAATCATAGGTATGGATAGATTCAACAAAAAAGGTGGAAGCCTCAAAATGCTTCTCTTCCACTTGTAATAGATCCTCCTCCTTAGCTACCTCTAGTTGTTATCTCTAGTCAAGCACTAGTCCCAGTGCAAAATAATGTGGTACAAGAGATTGAATGGTGTTTCACATGTAATCAACCACATAGTTCATATGGTTGTGCATATACACTACATGATCGACCTTCATAGTTCAACGTTCTTTTAACAAACAAGATCCATTGGTGGAAGCACCCAATCCTAATGTGGAAGGAGCTCAAGAGGTGAAATGGGAGACAAATGTCATGTTCTTTGGAGATGAGGATTTTTGTAGGGTAAATCATTAAGGAGAAGTTTTAATAGACCTCCAATTAATGTTGCTAATAATACGAGGTCTAAGAAAATAATGTTGGAATCTCAACATGCATCATCTTCTAATCAGGCAATATTTTCAATAAAGAAAAGGAAGTTGCCATAGATAGAAACAAAGTACTTGAGGTTCCTATCAAACAGGTTGCTTCCTAAACAAAGATGCATATTTCAGCCTTGTTGTAGCCAAGAAAGGAGAATTATGTACCACGGTTGCATAAATCCATAAGATTTCCTTTCAACATTATGGAGAAAATGAAGAGGATGAATGTCAATGTGATAATGTGGGATTATTTGGTTATCCCATCACAAAGGGACCTCCTATGTGAAGCTATCAAGCATCTTCCCTAGGTTGACCCAATGATTAAAAAGACACATGTTGCGATCTTCAATATTTTCCGAGCAAAGGAAGAGCAAGTAAGTAAATTTGTTAAGACCCCACCATTTTACATGTCATTATTATGGGTAAATATTTGGTGCATACTTTTATGGTTGACTCGGGGGCTAATACCTCCATTATTCCAAAGAAAATTTTGATGTATTAGGTCTTAACTATACCCATGTTTCCAAAGGAGTTACAGTAACTTGATGGGTCAATTGTTGTTGTATTAGGAGTGATTAAAGATTTGGAATTAACCCTTCATGATTTCCCAAGCCTAACTATAACCCATGAAATATCAGGTGATTGACTTGCCCCCATGTTTTCCCTTTGTTTGTCAAGAGACTTCACAACCAAAGTAGGTGGTTATTTTTCCTCAAATTAGACCCATATGTTATTAAGAACCATGTATGGTACTAGATTTACCATACAAGATGAACCTATTTTCTCCTATCATGTTGATTCATATGACCCCGCCCCTCTCTCAACTAATTGCTTAACTCAATCGGCCAAGAAAAAGATTCGGTTTGAGAAAGAGCATACTATTCCTCCTCCCATGCCTGATCTATTTCTAGATGAATGGGATGAGAGGTGCTATAAATTTGATCCTTATGCTAAAGATCTTAAAGCCTTTGAAACTAGCCTTGGTACTTACTATATCCTTGAAGAAAAGGCTATGCTACACAACACACTCAAAGAAGTAAAGGATGATGCTTTGGGACCGTGGAAAATGTTCTTTAATGGTTCTAGAAGTAGAAATGGAGTTGACGCGATTGTTGTTATCATTTCTCCCAAGAATGATAAATTATTTTTATGCGTATAGGCTACATTTTCATGTTCCAATAATGTAGCAGAATATAAAGCATTGGTGTTGTTGTCTGGTTTAATGGTCCTCAATTTGATGTCCATCCAATCCCCTAGGTGATTTAGGAAATAAAATCCAATCCCCTAGGTGATTTTAGGAACTTTTGGAGAATACCAATTTTTGAGTAGTTTTGGGAAGGGCTACCATTGGCCTTCCCGGGACTAATGATACCCCCTATGGAGTAGAAAAATGGATAAAAATTCAACATGGAGATGCATTCAAGTTCCAATAAAATCTGAAAAGGTTTTTGGGAGATTTTGGAAAGATCTAGAGGTTTTGGATCCGATTCAGCAAAAGTGGGTTTTTGGGCCTAAAGGAGCAAACACCGTACGAAGGAGTGCCTGAACTTCAAGAAAATATTTTGGGAGCTTTGTGAAGATTCAAGATCCCAAAAATTACCTATGGAAGGTATTTTCCATGCCCTAAATGGTGGAAAAATGAGACATCATGAAACATCATGCACTTCCCTAGGCAACTCATTCTTCTGGCACACAATTGGCGGTCCCAAGAAAGAATGGGTAATTTTGAGGTGATTAAGTCATAAATTAATCTTTAAACCATCACCATTCAACTCAATTTTATTGGTTTCCAATTAATTTCATATAAAAATTTCACCTCAAAACTCATTCGGGAGCTCAAGATATCATCGTCACAAGTTGGCCTCAAGGTAAGAGTTCTCACAGTTAGTTTTTTTAAGTGGACACATGTCAACACCATGAGGATCATGGGGGATTTCATGTCCCTTTCATCCCTTTATAAAAGGGACATAATTGGACAAAAATTTCCCATCCCTTTTTATCCCCCCAAAACACCAATGTGACCTCTCATTTTCCAGTTAAGCCCCCGAGAGCTAAGTTTGAGCCTTCCCTCTCCTGCTTGATGATCACCAAGTGTCGCAATGAGGCACAAAGTGGAAATTGATGTCCCTTTCATCCCTTTATAAAAGGGACATAGGGGAAAAAAATTTTCCCCCAGCCCACTTAAGCCTTTTGGTTCCTCATACGCCTAAAAGTCAACTCCCAGGTGCTTCTCTCAAGCCCCTCACTTAAACACACATCCAATCAAATATTTGCCAAGTGTCACAACCAGAATGAAGGGAATTTCATGTCCCTTTCATCCCTTTATAAAAGGGACATAGGGGACACAAAAATTTCCCAACCCCTCATGCTTACTTTTTTGATAAATATATGGCTAGACTTAGCCATTTTTCATTCCGTTTCATCCCCCACACCTCCATACCCTGCCGGAACTCTAGCAAATTTTTCCAGACCTCCAACCTCCATTTCTACACTCAAAGAGCTTAGAAAAATGGATCCCTTACACTTGAAAACAAAGATATCTTATAAATAAGTGGATCAAAGTGAAATGAAGAATGAAATCTTCATCCAAAAAACCCTCATTCATGTAAAAACGAAGAAATCCTTGTATCTCAAACCAAGTACACATGATTGAGATGAAATTTTTTTTTCTATCTTCATCATTTTTGAAGGCCATCACGATGCAAAAAATATGGAAATAAATGATGCTCTATATATATTTTTTACAACAAAAAATCATTTTTCCATGCCCTAGCTCTCATTCAGACAAAAAGCTCATCTCCCATTTCCCAATCTGATCATTGGATCGAAAAAAACTTTACACGTAAACAAATGAAAAAACCTATCAAAAATGGATTTTTCATCAAATCAAAGGTAAAAATAAACCTACAAATTTTTGAGCTCCATTAATGGCTTATTGTGCCTGCATGACCACTACTAGTGTAAAAATTTTAAATTTTAAAATCTCACAAACCAATGATCGGGTAGATCTGAAATTTCAGAGGGTTGATATTGGGAAAAACCCATATCAAAAATATTTGTCCCATCATGATCTGATCACCAAAATCATACTTACTAAAAATAGAAGCCTTTTACATGGGAGACTACTATTAAGCCACTATTTGAAGAAGCTACAAAGAAGGTGGTGAACACAAGGGGAAGTATCATAAAAAATCAATCATCAAAAAGGTCATCTTGGCTCACAATTGACACTTACTAAAAATAGTAAGTGGTCCCATAAGCACCTGTTATATAAATAGCAAGTTGGTTCAGAAGGTGAGAGGAACATAGTGAGAAGAAGGAATTCAAGTTACCATAGCTGATTGAGGTTTGAAAAATATGACTTTTACACTTACTAAAAATAGTAAGTTGTCTCATAAGCACTTACTAAAAATAGTAAGTTGTTCCAGAGGGTGGATTTCAAAAGGAGTGTATTGGGGAGTTGGACATTCAAGTTAGCATCATCATCTGGAGTTCAGAGAGGTGGATTCATCACTTACTAAAAATAGTAAGTCCCCATTTTGGCACTCACTATTAATAGTAAGTCACATTCAAGAAGAAATGTTGAAACAAAGGACAAAGAATACCAATCATGCAAGGGTCCAAGAAGATGAGTTCACACTTACTAAAAACTCAAAAATTTGTGCTCTCTAAATATAGTAAGTGTCAAGAGACAATGAGATTCAAGTTTATAGAATGGGCATTGTCACTTGTCACCAAATATTTCCCTCACCAGGATTCATTTCCTATCTCCTCAATATACCATCTTCACCAGTGGGTCATAACATTGTCACAAGGAGCATCTTTGACATCTCTCATAGATCTTTTAGAGCTCATCTCGGGAGACCCCAACAGTGTCTTTCGACACTCACTACATGGTTTGGGTCACAGTATATCATGTGTAGGGTGGAAGTTGTGGTCATCAGTGAAACAGTTCATTCAACTTGACAGGATCGGTTCTGAGCTCCTATCTCTTCGAAAGGATCTTTATGAGTCAATTTCATGGTCATCAGTGAAGTCATTTAACAAGTGTTTTTGAACACTTAACCCAAGGTGTCCTTGAACCATCCAAAGGAGCTTCTCAAGGGTGCAAATAGTTTAGGGATTTAGAGATCATCACATTGGGACATTCCATCAAGTCATCTGGAAGGAGTTGTGGACTTCATCGAGGAAAATCTTTCATCATCAACATCATTCTTCCCCCTTCTTCTTCTTCTCTCTCCTCTCTCTCTTCCTCCCCCAAATTTCTCTCTCTTCAAATGTTCTAATTCTTTGTTGGGGTTTGCACTTTTTGATATGCCTTTAAGTTATTCAAAAAAAACTTTAGAAACATAATGTAAATTAAGTCACCTTGATTATATAAAAGGGACTTAATATTTTCTTAGGAATATCAAGAGTCTAAAGTTAGAAAAAGGCATATGAAGTGTCATTAGGGGAAGATGAAGAGTCATCTCTTCTCTATAAATTGTAATGAGCCCCTCATTTGAGCTTCTTTTAACTTCTTAGTTGGTTGTCAATTTGTAATCTCATGAGAGAGTAATTCTTGTGAAGGAACAAAGAGATAGTTGATTTTCTTTTTTTTCCACCTCACATTTCTTCAATTCCTCACTATGTACAACTGTGATTTTGTCAAGCTAATAAAGGAATAATTTTATGTTTTCCAAGGCATACAAATGTGTATGTATTTTTGTATGTATGGTTTCCTCTAGCTAGTAGCTCAAAAAATCATGTTGTTTTTCTCAAAAAATGCATGTGTAAAATTTCTAACTAGTGTGTGTAGGGGGGATCTAAATTCTACCTGCACATTAGTTCTCCTACCTCTCTCTTCTCACTCCCCTTTCCCATCTCTCTTAAACAAAGTTCCTCTCTAGCAAGAAATTGCTAGCTTTTCCACAGGGGTTCAGTGGAGTGCCCCTATTGGATCCCAACTATAAGGCCACCAGGAAAAATCCACTTTTTCAAGCGCATGCAAATATGGAAGTTGCACCATTTAAGTAGAGGGACTTCGATTCCCAGAGCATTGGAAAGAAACCCACAAATTTTTCCACTCAAAAAAATTTCTCAAAATAGTTTTTGGCACCCACCATGGGGTAGATTTAGTAGCATCTACACCCAAATATGAAAGGTCAAGAAAATCAAAAAAAAAAAAAAAATCAAAAATTCAAAAAATAAAATTTCTAGAATTTGAAAAGTCACCCAGCCTTATGTCTACAAATCATGGCTATTCTAGGTAACCCTCCTATTGAAAGACCCAAGCTACTATTTCATATCCAAGAAGACATCACTTCTGACTTGAGGGAAGCCATTTGGCACAACCAACAAAAGTTTCACTCAATACTTCATCACCACAAGAGTATTGACCTCAAGAAAAATGTGTCACTAAACTAGAAAGACAAAGACAAGTTCAGGCTCCACAGAAGAAGAGCATAGATTTTCAAGATGGTAGATCAAAGGTACACTCAACAAAAAGACAAGGAGGAAAAACTTGATCCCATCTTCAAAGAACTCAAAGAAGACAAGAGCTGCTTAGAAATCCAAGGTCTCCCTTCATCAAGAAAACATTCCCATCTGAAGTCCAAGAGTCATCAATCCATTGGATGTTGAGTTTCCATACATCAATGAGAATATTGAAGATTTCACCGACGTAGAGACTAAAGAAGAAGCTAGAGAAAGAGAAGCAAGAGATGAAGTAGAGATAAGAGCTCAAATTGAAGAAATCAAGAGAGCAAGCCAAGAAGCCAACACATGAGAAAGCAACTAAAGTTAAAGTAGTTTAGAAAGGTTGAGGCTAGGATCAGAAAAATGAAAATGGTGGATCATGATCATGAAGAACATGCAAGAAAAATGTGCCATGGGGTGGAAACACTGGCCCACTTTCACTTCAACCACTCCATGAATTACCAAGAGGATCGAGGAAAAACTTCCCAAATTTTAGAGGAGATGGTTCTCAAAACTCCCCAAAGAGCATGTAGCAACATTCATCACCACTTGTGGTGTATTGGGAGTAGAACATGAGGATGTGTCCATTTGACTCTTTATGGAATCATTGCAGAGAAAATTTTCCAAAATGGTTCTACATGTTTCCCCCAAGATCTATCACATGTTGGGAAGATATAAGAAGTATATTTGAACATAGGTTCAAACCACAGAGGACTATCAAGATCTCTTGGTCTAGTTGGTGCAAATGAAGAAAGAATCTTCTGAATCAATGAGAGATTTTATTTCAAATATAATAGGATAATTAGGAGGATTCCAAAAGATGTTGTGCCTTCAAAAAATAATTTGAAAAGGTTCTTCATCAATGCTCTACCACCAGAAGTTGGTTTCTTCCTCAGGAGATCCCAACCCAGATCTCAAAGAAGCACAAGATTACGCAATAGAGACCAAAGATGATTTGATCTTGTCTGAAAAGTGAAAGGTCCCAATGGAAAAATAAAGGCCAAAGTTCAAGCTCATCTCTCACCGATCCTATGATCCAAAAGATGGCCAATGACATGGTTTCCATGAAGAAACAATTGTCTCAAATCACCATGTGGAATGCTCCAAGGAGATCCAAATCCTCCGAACCAGGCCAGAAATCACCCCACCTCCTCATAGATTTCTCTCGAAGCACCATTGTCAATCAATGCCGTGTGACATGTGATGATGAACCAAAGAAGAAGAAGAAGAAGAAGATGATGGAGACTACCTTGAGGTCAAAGAAGTTAATGGAGACTCAAAATGGCCTTATTGAGTATGTTGAAGGAGATGAAGATGAAGATGATGAAGAAAGCTCCAAGATTCTCATGTGTGGTGTTCACATGGGCTCAATCAAAGAAAGAAACTTCATCTTCAATAAATTGTAATGAAGAAGAAGAAAAAGAAGATCCTCCCATTGAAATTCCACAAAATAAGATCATCAACAGAGGGTCACTCACTACCACCATCAATGGACTCAGCCAAAGAAAAACTAGACCCACTAGTTAGCAAGAATCCCACTACCACATCAAGTAAGTCTTCTAGTCCTTCCCCTAGTTCTAAAGTTTTCTAAGAATAATTCTTCTTCAAATGCTACTCCTACAAAATCATCTAAAGTAGCACCAAAGTTTCTTCCCCATCCCCTTCTAAACTAGTTACCACACCTATTAAAGAAAATCAAACTCCCAAGGTAACCACACCTTCACCATGTAAATATTCCATCACCCCGAACCTCAAATTCATCCACATGATCCCATTTGATTATGTAGAATACGCGAGTAAATCCAAGGTTTCGATCACAGAACTGGAGTACTTACAAACACACCCTGCTCAATTTGATAGGTTGGTCAATGTAGTCCATGTGGTGGTAGTGCTAAAGTTTCAAGCTCAAATTCTAAAGGCCTACTCCCCACACCATCCATGCCACCTTCACAAAACATGTTAGCCCTTAGTGCCTCCAAAACCAACAAGGTAGAACCCTTCTACCTATCTCTTAGTCATCAAAGGCTACCAACTCAATAATTACATCATATATTCTAGAGCCTCTAACAATGTGATGCCCATGAAAGTCACAAATTCCTTAGGACTTACCTTGACATGTGTGAATGGATCTTGTTATTCCATGGAATCCAAAGAAGTATCATTGGTGGGTAGGATAAAGGATGCTCAAGTTTCTTTGGTCAACTTCCTAGAGAAAGAAAGTGTTGCTCACTATTTTGGTAGCTGACATTCCAGCTTCATTTCAGCATGCTCCTAAGAAAGATTTTGTAGGGATTTAGGTGGTGAAATCAAAATGGACTGGTCCTCTGCAACCATACCTATGAAAGGGGAGATGAAGAAGTTGTTTCTAGTGTGTAAGATGAAATACACAATACAAAAATCAGATGATCCAAGGGCGAACATTTTGTTTCAAGGTAGCGGGATAGGAAACTATTTCCTCACATCGAGAGAGAGATGAAAATTTTCCTTTCCTCACCATGAAAGAAGAAGAGGAAATTTTCTTATGGATTCATGTAATTTTTTTTGGCACAAAAGACAAATCTCATCGAGGAGTAACATATTCAATAGATGAAAATTCATGTTGCATAATGGATGATTTGATGCTTTCTAAAGACTCCACTTGATGATGAAGAAATACAAAATGATGAGTTTGGGGTGTTCATGAGTAATCTCTTTTACTTTGATTTTTCAATTAATGATGGGATGGAGATATGTGAAGAAGCAGAGATAGATTGAAGAATCAAATTCTCTTCCCAATTCAATCATGGATGAACATATGGAGGAGGCCAATTTCATTCTCAAAACCAAGGAGTGATGATTATCATGAGGATGATATGGATTTTGAGCTCAAAGGTGTACCATTTCCACAAAACATGGACCTCTTCTTTTCAGAAGGGTTCATAAGTCAAAATTATTTGTACCTACATGAAAGAGAGCCTTGGGAACACAAAATAATAAAGAAAAAAATGGAGTTTCTTCAATGAATCATGGGAAGGTATGGATCAGATTTTTACCACTCCTCTGAGTCACAATATAAAACTCTTTTGAAAACAAAGATGAATCTATGATGAATTTGGAAGAGCCATCCATGTAAGATATTTTGAAATTTGTAGAAGAAATTGAAAATCCTCAACTTAGCCTTGAACTCTTGACTCAAGCCATGGAGATACAAGACATGTGTGAATCAATGAGGGCTCCTTGTTTTGATACACCAATGTTTGATGTGGAGATGGAGTAGTTAGATAGGTTGGATGAATTCCTCAATGGTGAGCATGAAAGTAAAAAACATGTCTATTTCTCCCACATTGCATGAGGAAGTTCATGAATGTAAAAGAAGAAAATTCCTTGGAGCCTCTTCGACATTTCTAATTTTAAAGGAAACACTTTCATCATGGTGGGAGATGATAGGAAAATATTGAGCTGACTCACATGGAAGAGAGTTGTCCATGGAAAGAGCATTGGGAATATGTTCAAAATCAACTTGATCACATCACTTTGGAACTTTTGCAAATACAAAGAATGAATATGGTGAATGAAAAGATCATCAAAAAGATTTAAAAAATTGAACAAAGATCAACCCTGGAATGATGATGAAATGTTCAAAGAAAGATCAATGTTATGGATAAACATGGAAGGTAGTCAACACTCTGAAATGATCTCAAAGAACGTAAAGGCAAGGGAATTTCTGGGTGAAGGCCTAGAACCAAAAATATCATGTAGGCTCACTCCTATGAAAGTACATGGAAAATCATGAAAGCACTGGATTTCATAGGATTTGAGGAAAGGAGGCTACTTCCTTGAACCATCAATGGCTTTGCAAGACATCAACATTTATGTTACCTCTTTAGGGGTAACCCTTGAAAATAAAAGTTCTTCAACAAAAGTGGGTTTTCCCCACCTTGTACCATAGGTGATTTTTAGGTGTGTTTTCCTTTTCTTTGTGTGTGTTTTCCTTTCCATGTGTGTTGTGTGTTTCCTTTCCTTTGTTTTGTGTGTGTTTTCTTCCTTTTATCTCTCTCTTGTAAGTTGTACATGACTCCATAGGGCCCAATGGATAAGGCTATTCAATGTGTTATATGTTGAGATTCTAGGATTCCTCATGTCATGTCTTCACTACACTCATTCCATACCATGTCCCCAAGCTAGAGCCAATTGTTGTTGTGGGTTTTTTGCAGGGGCAAAATTCAATAGAAAGCATGACAATGATACCCCTGTGTCAAAACTTTCAAGTTTTACCTTTCCAAGACACCCCAGGTCTACCCATTCTTAACACCAAGCCTTACTCATTATCCATGTAATGGTCCTCAATTGGATGTCCATCCAATCCCCCTAGGTGATTTAGGAAATAAAATTCAATCCCCCTAGGTGATTTTAGGAGCTTTTGGAGAATGCCAATTTTTGAGCAGTTTTGGGAAGGGCTACCACTGGCCTTCCTAGGACTAATGCACCCCCTGAGTGGAAAAAAGGATAAAAATTCAACATGGAGATGAATTCAAGTTCCAAAACATCCATCTGAAAAAAATTTTGGGATATTTTGGAAAGATCCGAGGTTTTGGAGCCGATTCAACAAAAGTGGGTTTTCGGGCCTAAAGGAGCAAACACCATGAAGGAGTGCCTAAAATTCAAAAATGATTATAGGAGATTCATGAAGATTCAAGAGCCCAAAAAATACCTATGGAAATTATTTTCCATTCCCTAAATGGTGGAAAAAATGAGACATCATGAAACATCATGCACTTCCCTAGGCAACTCATTCTTCTAGCACAATTGTGGTCCCAAGAAATAAGGGGTAATTTGAGGTGATGAAGTCATAATTGAAGCTTTAAACCATCACCATTCAAATCAATGGGTTTTTTAAAATCAATTTCATATAAAATTTCACCTCTAAAACTCATTCGGGAGCTCAAGATATCATCATTGCAAGTTGGCCTCAAGGTAAGAGTTCTCACAGTTAGTCATTTTTCAAGTGGACACGTGTCAACACACCAGAGATCTTGGTGAGATTTCATGTCCCTTTCATCCCTTTATAAAAGGGACATAAGGGACAAAAAATTCACCCAACCCTTTTTTCCCCCAAAACACCAATGTGACCTCTCATTTTCTAGTTAAGCCCCCGAGAGCTAAGTTTGAGCCTTCCCTCTCCTTGCACGGATGATCGCCAAGTGTCATACCAGGCGTGAAGTGGAAATTGATGTCCCTTTCATCCCTTTAGAAAAGGACATAGGGACAAAAAAATTCCCCCAGCCCCACTTAAGCCTTGTGGTTCCTCATGCGCCCAAAACTTAGCTCCCAAGTGCTTCTCTCAAGCCCCTCACTTAAACGCACATCCAATCAAATCTTGCCAAATGTCGCAACCACCATGATGAGGGAATTTTGTGTCCCTTTCATCCCTTTAGAAAAGGGACATAAGGGGACAAAAAATTCACCCATCCCTCATGCTTTCTTTTTGGATGAATATATACTAGGACTTAGCCATTTTTCCATTCATTTCATCCCCCACATATCCATACCTATGTCGAGCTCTGGAAAATTTTTTCCAAACCTCCCAACCTCCATTAATGCACTCAACCAAATCCTAAAAAAATTTCCTCACACTTGAAAAAACATAGGGATCTCATAAGATAATTAGATCAAAGTGATGAAGAATGAGAGAAAAATGAAGATCTTCATCCGAAAAAACCCTCATTGAAAAAAAATCAAAAAATTATCCTCATAACTCACAAACCACGACACAAATCAAATAAATATTTTTTATAGACTTCATATTTTTAAGGTCCATAAAAACCTGCAATATATGGAGGGTAAATGTGTATAGCAAGGATTTTTTTACAAAAAAAAAAATCCTCTTTTTATCTCAATGAAAAAAAAAAGCTCATCTCCCGTTAAACCAGTGATCGGTTTGCAAAGAAATTTCACTTGTGAAACAAGCAAAAAAAACCCATATCAAAAATATAATTTCATCAAAATCTCAGAGGGAAAAACAAACCTAAAATTTTGAAGCTCCATTAATGGCTTCCATGCCCACAGCTACATTGCGCTTAGGAAAAAAAATTTTAAATTTTAAAATCTCACAAACCGATGATCGGTAGATCTAAAATTTCATAAGGTTTGATATTGGGAAAAAAACCATATCAAAAATATTTATCCCATCATGATCCAATCACCAAAAATACATACTTAAAAAATAGCAAAACCTTTCTACATGAGAGACTTATTTTTCAGTAAGTCACCATTTGAAGAAGAAGTCTGAAAAGGCGGTGAACAAAGAGAAGTATCGTAGGTAAAAATCATCGAAAAGGTCATCTCGGCTCAAAATTGACACTTACTAAAAATAGTAAGTGGTCCCATAAGCACCTACTATAAATAGCAAGTTAGTCCAGAAGGTGAGAGGAACACAGTGAGAAGAAGGAATTCAAGTTGTCATAGCTAATTGAGGTTTGAAAAAGATGACTAACTTTTACACTTACTAAAAATAGTAAGTTGTCTCATAAAACTTACTAAAAATAGTAAGTCATTCCAGAGGGTGGATTTCAAAAGGGAGTGTATTACAGGTTGGAATTCTAAGTTGGTAGTTGACATCATCAAGATAGAGTTGAGAGAGGTGGATTTTGATGCTTACTAAAATAGTAAGTCCCCATTTTGGCACTCACTATTAATAATAAGTCACATTCAAGAAGCAATGTTGGCAATAGAGGACAAAGAATACCAATCATGCAAGGGTCCAAGAAGACAAGTTCTCACACTTACTAAAAAAACTCAAAGTTGTGCTCTCTAAATATAGTAAGTGTCAAGAGATGATGGGATTCAAGTTTATAGAATGGGCATTGATCACTATCACCAAATATTGCCTCACCAGGATTCATTTCCTATCTCCTCAATATACCATCTTTTCCAAGGTCATAACATTTTCACAAGGAGCATCTTTAACATCTCTCATAGATCTTTCAGAGACTCATCTCGGAGACCCTAAATAGTGTCTTTCAACACTCACTACATGGTTCAGGTCATAGGTATATCATGTGTAGGGTGGAAGTTGTGGTCATCAATGAAACAATTCATTCAACTTGACAGGATCAGTTTCTAAGCTCCTATCTCTTTGGAAAGGATCTTTATGAGTCAGTGTTCATGGTCATTAGTGAAGTCATTTAACAAGTGTTTTTGAACACTTAACCCAAGGTGTCCTTGAACCATCCAAAGGAGCTTCTCGGGTGTAAATAGTTCAGGATTCAGATCGTCACATTGGGACATTCCATCGAGTCATCTGGAAGGAGCTATGGACTTCATCGAGGTGGATCTTTCATCATCAACATCATTCTTCCCCCTTCTTCCTTCTCTCTCTCCTCTCTTCCTCCCCCAACTTTCTCTCTCTTCAAATGTTCTAATTCTTCATTGGGGTTTTCACTTTTTGATATGCCTTTAAGTTATTCAAAAAAAACTTTAGAAACATAATGTAAATTAAGTCACCTTGATTATATAAAAGGGACTTAATATTTTCTTAGGAATATCAAGAGTCTAAAGTCGAAAAAGGCATATGAAGTGTCATTAGGAAGATGAAGAGTCATCTCTTCTATAAATTGTAATGAGCCCCTCATTTGGGCTTCTTCTTAGCTAGTTGTCAATTTGTAATCTCATGAGAGAGTATCTATTTTCTCCACCTCACATTTCCTCAATTCCTCACTATGTACAATTGTGATTTTACAAGCTAATAAAGGAAGAATTTTATGTTTTCCAAGGCATACGAATGTGTACATCTTTGTATGTATGGTTTCCTCTAGCCAATAGCTCAAAAAATCATGTTGTTTTCTTCTCAAAAAATGCATGTGTAAATTTTTCTAACTAGTGTGTGCAAGGATCTGAAATTCTACCTGCTACATTAGTTCTCCTACCTCTTATTCTCACTCCCTTCCCCGCTCTCAAGAAAAATTCATCTCTAGCAAGTAATTTTTAGCTTTGTCACAGTGGAGTGCCCCTATTGGATCCTTGGCCGCAAGGCCACTAGGAAAATCCACTTTTTCAAGTGCATGCAAATATAGAAGTTGCATCGTCTAAGTAGAGGGACTTCGACCCCTAGAGCATTAGTGTAGTCTCAAAATCACACATTTACTATTACATTTATACTATCGGGTATGTTAATTTATATATGGATCTTGCGTAATAAAAGTATTCACTAGTGACCTATTTTTAGGGTTTTTGTGGTCAGTGAGTCGGTCATCCTAGTTATTTTTCTAGTTCAATCATCGATTGTCTCTACAGCTTTGGTCATCTTTTAAAGTGTCTCGGATGTTGTAATTATCCCACTTGTCATCTTTTAGTCTACATCAAGGTGCACCTAGGGTTGCACTAGGGTGCCCCAGTCCATGATTTTAGGCACCCGTGTCATTGTAATTTGTGATCTTAATTTATTTATTCAAGGTTGGTCCTAACGGTTACCCCATGTATTCCCTAGGTCATAGTTGGTAGTTTCAGGTCACTAGTGTCAAAATTTTAGCAAAATATCCCTATATAAACAAAGCATACTCACTACATTATGGGCAGACATCACACACATCAAGGGAAACTATCTACTAAGGCAAGGGGCTGCATTTGGGCTTCTTCTACAACTACATCACATCTACATCATAAAATCAAAAGGGAAAAGGATTTTATCCTTTCCACTCTATCCATTATTTTGCATTTTGCATCTAGCTATTACCCCTTATTATTGCGTCATTAGTGCTAGGGCATCCTAGGCATAAAATTACACACACATACACCATAACTACATCAGGGTCCCTAATGTAGTGCATCACTTAGAATTAAATCCACTAGTTAGGTAGTTGAGGATAGTTTGACTCCACTAACCTTTTGTTTTTCAAGTCATTATTTAGTTCATCCAAATAACCCAAATGAGACAAACAGAAAGGTTTCAAACCTCCTTACGCTACAAACTCACAACATAACTCTACAAAAATCAAACTATCTAAATCGTGTGAATCAATACATATTTATAGGTGTGGGGACTTTCCCTTCACCACCCATGCACCTTTCAAAAATAAGCTACATGTTAATAATATCCATGTACCCTTACATGATAAATACAAGAGCATGCAAGCTCACTAATAATAGATCATATAATAATATGATAGTGGTATAATCCTATTAATAGCTCCAAAACTATGCATGGCGCTTGATCTTCTACTCGTCCAAAATAGTCTTTGCATGTTCTTCAAGTCTTCTAAAAATGTGCTTTGCACTCCATGTCTATAATTATCCTTAAACTTTAAAACAGCTAAGTCCTAATTCAAACCTTCTTGGGTGCACCCCGTTTTTCTATACTTCCACGTGTATTCTTTGTGCCCCGTGTTCACGTGCCCAATCCTTCTACACCTTTAGTACTTAAGTTGTATTTCATCATCCCAACACACTTTTATAGATCATTCACCTTTTATGGTTTAGGAGCAGGAGTGGTACTTATCACTCCCACTTTGGAGAAGTCATTTTGTAGGTATTTCATCCGGGATTCCCTTGTAAAAATAACATTACAGTATATGAGGCGATGATCACCGGCTTGAAATTAGCTATCACATGGAACATTAGACAACTACGAGTCATTGGAGACTCTAATTGATCATTAAACAAGTTAATGATGAATACAAAGTTAAAGATGAAAAGCTTGTTCCATACAAGAAATTGGTTGAAACTTTAAAGGAGTACTTTATACAGATCATCTTTGAACAGAGACCAAGATCACACAACCAATCAACAAACATCGTGTCTATAATTGGGTCTTTACTTTGCATTCCACCATAGGCAAACAAGATGCCTTTCTTTTTTGAACACTTGTGAGTGCTTGCATATGACATGTCGAATCTTGTCTAGCATGTGAAGTTGTTGGTCCTCTATCTCCTTGGTACGATCCCATTTTTAACTACTTGCAAGATGGCACTTTTCCCTCGAATATCTCATGTTACTGAAAAATTACAACACTCCTGATAACTCAAGTGTGTGTGCATGGGCCATCAGTGTAATCTACATAACATGGGGTTATCCCTCAAGTTGTGGGACTTGCAAACTTGAGATAACCCTCCGAAGAAGGCCGATTCCTCTACCTAATCCTAATGCTAAACTACTCCTAATGCAAGAAAAACACCTAACTACACCTATCCTAACAATTCCAAGGAGACATGGAGAGAGAGAGAGAGAGAGTGCATGAAAAGGGAAATCCTACACTAAGGGGGTGGTGATAACACCAAGAAAAGGGGCGAGATATTCTGCTGAGGGAGGAAGAATAGGGGAAAATGGGTTGGGAGAGGTCATGCAAATGTGACACAGACCCAAATCCTTAGTCATCATTTGCACTCCATGGAACACAACCTCATGAACCTACAAATGAAATAAGCATACAAAAAATACAACAACACAATGGAGAGGCAAGAGAAACATAATAAAAATGAGCTAGGGTTGAAGAAACACCACAAAACATGATTTTTATTGCTTCAAACATGCACATACCATTTACATATGATACACAAAGGCATAATTACATTATAGGCCCAAGAGAAGGCTCGCAACTTCAATGGAGTTGAGGGAAAATTTTGTAAGAGTTTCCCCAGCTCCCAGAATGTCTCTCCAAAAATGAGGGGGTCGATTACATTATATAGGAAATTTTTCACCTACCCTCATTAAAGAGGTATGGGCAGCCATACTATTCACTTCTCGAGGGTACCTTCTATCAGAAAATACATGGGCGTCATATTGCATTAATCTTTGTCATTGACTTGTCATTTTCCCACCTACTTTCACCTTTCCCGGAACTCATGAGTTGTCCAACCATGTGGGCCATCTAGCCATGTGGCCCATCCAACCTCATTATACCATTATCGGTGACCAACCTCACAACCCATCTAACCTTGGGGGTTAAACGTCATCTAACCTCTCCATCGTGCATTCATGTGGTCATTGACCAACCTGATGGTCATCATCTCTACACCATGGGCCATCCAACTTGTGAGGTTGGACAACTATCTAACCTATGACGTACGCATCAAACATGTGACCCAACCAACCCAAGTCGAACCCATGGGCCATCTAACATGTCCATACAATGTGCCACCCATCCAACCCAGGTGTCCAACCTAATTGTACCACTATCGGGTCAGCCAACCTGGTGACCCAACCAACCATGTGTCTAACCTTTTGTCATCCAACCTAATCATACCATTGTCAAAGCCAACCAACCATGTGTCTCAACCAACCTTGTGTCTAACCCAATGTCATCCAACCCAACTAACCAACCTAGCCATCCAACCCGAGGTTTTCGACTTTCTCACCTTGGCTCCATGATGAATTCATCCATCTCACTCTATAGCTTGGCCATCATCTAGCTCGATTCCAACTCACTAGAAAACCGACTAGCTCGATTTTCCATGAATCCCCAACTCACCACACATAAAGATTAACTTGGTCGAGCCATCTTGAGTTGTCTTTCTCTTTGATCTCTGAGGTTGAATTTAACGATCATCTACATGTCCCGAATTTTAATAGATAAGTTTATTTATAATGAGTTATCTAAATTAACTCGGGAGGTGAATTTGAGATAACATCTCCCATACTAGAAATGATCCCTTATCCATTGTTAGCCCATTATACCCTCCTAGGAGGCACCCTCTATCATTGTGGCTATGACGGGAATCTATTGTGTTTTCTTTATGTGGTGAGTCAATCAAGCCATTAACGAAGTGCATGGAGGCGTTTGTGGAGCACACACAAGTGGGATGGTCCTTGATAAAACTATTGAGAGTAGGTTACTATTGGCCTACGATGGAAGTAAACTATTGCAACTTTGTCAAGAGATGTGAACTTTGTCAAAAGTATGGAAACTTGATACATGCACTAACACAGGCTTTACAACCCATCACAACACCCTAGCCATTTTCAAAATGGGGACTTGATCTCATAGGGAATCTCACTCCAACTTCCTCAGATGGCCACACTCATATTATCACCACCATCGAGTACTTCACCAAATGGGTAGAGGTTGTACCTCTCACTTATATAACCGGTGTACAAATTTTGAAGCTCATTATGAACCATCTCATTTACCATTATGGCATCCCTTCACCATTATCGTAGAAAATGTTAAATATTTTAAGAACAAAATGGTCAAAGCATTATACCAATACTTCCAAATCTGAATCAAGTGGTCAAATCCCTATTAGCCTCAAGGTAATGGACAAGCTGAAGCCACCAATAAAACCCTTGTTCATATCATGAAAAAGATGGTTAGAAAAATTGGTCATAATTGGCACCTTTAGATCCATCCCACCCTCTGGGCCTATCAAACCTCCATTCGCACCCCTACTAGTGCTACTCCTTATTAATTATTCTTTTGAACTGAGGCCATTATACCCTTGGAAGCTGAGCTTCCCTCCCTAATAATATCTCTCTCGAGACTATCTAGACAAAGATGAAGACTACATGATAGCTCTGGTTAACAAAGTTAGAGCTCTGGATGAGAAGCATATGAGAACACTCAATAATTTGAAGGTTTATCAGAACCAAGTATCATAAGGATACAAAAATGGATCATACCTCATCAATTTGAGGTAGGAGATCTCATTTTAAAAGAAAACTAGTTTAACATGGTCAAGGATTGAGAAAAGAAAGGCAAGTTTGAGCCCAATTGGTTAGGACCATATGTGGTGGTCGCTAAATACGGTTCAGGGGCATATAAAATGGCTCACTCAAATGGTGAGGAATTAAAGGAACCAATGAACACAATTCATCTCAAGTGGTTCTATGCTTGAATATGAGGTTCCTTAGAAAAGAAATAAAAAACAAGCAAAAAAATATAAAAATCAAGAAAACAATAAAAATAAAACAAGTCATCCAAGTGTGAAAACCATGCAATTATGGCACATTGGGAAATTCCTTGGGTGAAAACCAGCTTCTAGGAACTTAAGGAGGATTTTTGTTCACAAGCAACTCTCATATTTGGATGGATAACAATCACTTCTATCTAGAGCTAGTTTTTCCTAAGTCTAGGGATCCTCTTGAGCCTATCTTTTAGGGCCTTGATTTGGCTGATCTATTCTTGTATCTATGTGAAGGAATCACCTTTGTATATTCCCATCTAACGTTGGGGTCACCTTCACATCTACATCTTCTTACACATATACATGTGTCATTCTACCCTTGTACATCCCCTCTATCACTGGGGCATCCATGCTTCTTCATTTGTTGTACATAGATTCTGAAAACCTTGTAGAAAACATAAAAACATAAAAATACATTGGAAAAAATCCTAAACATCTAAAAATCCATGTTTAGGAAAAAACTACAAAAACAATGTGAACAATAGCCTTGAAAATTATCTTTGAGATAACACCAAAATAATAGAAAACGTTTCAAAACTATCCCGCAAAAACAAAGTAGTGGTCGATTACTTTTAGTGATTTAACCGAGGGTTTTGATAAAATATTTTCATGTTGTGTGATTTAAATTGGATTCATTTGCTTAGATTAAAGTATTACTTTAATCTGTTGTACATAAGCATTGAGTTCATTTTATCTTGCATACTTGTATATAGTTGTGTTGTTTTTAGTTAGATTTGATTAAGTTATATTTATTGTTTGTGTTGTGCAGTTTGTTGTCATCATAACATCATATTATCTATCATCTATCATCTATCATCACATATATACATTATATACCAATAAAAGCTAAGTTGCATAATCATACACATGAAAATTAAACATGTATGCTAAGCTACATCCATATAATATTGCCAAGAGGGACCGCCTTTTATTTGCCCCTCAAACATAGGCCATGATAAAAATGTGGATCATCATAAGTATCACATACAAAATAGCATGATCTCATCTATTGCTTTCTCATACACAAAATGTGATAAGTAGAAAATGAAATATCTCATCAAAACATGTGATATCATCTATATGTTATCCCATTAATTAACGAACATGTGATACAATCAAAAACATCATAAATAGGTCCATAATCATAATCATCATCATATAACATGTCAACATCAAATGTCCATATACAATATTTCTCAATACATACATTTGGATACAATATATGCCATCATGGGCATGAGTCAAAAATCATCCTTCATAAGTAGCATAATCAAAATGATTCATATATATCGATAAAAAAGGCTTCATAAGAGGCATACATCAAAAGTACATACATGTGTATACATCAAAACTAATTCATGTCGACTCGATCCCTCATGATGACTGCCTAGTCTCCAATATGGTGGAGGGACTATAACTCGTGGACCCCGCTGACCCGACTCCTACCCCGTCTGCTACCCTCGTGACTTCTCATTTGATCTAGCTAATGTTGATGGTCTCTTTGATCTTGCATACATCAATGTCGACTATAGCTAGGTGCTCTATGGCCCTCCTCAGGACATCCTCATAATACAAAGATCGATAGTAGGAAGCCCTCCCATTGGTTATCACCAAATCCATATGCATATGTAATATCACCATGACTCCATTAGTCCACCGGAATGAGCCTACCTTTACTTTGAAAACCTATAAATCTCTACTTTCCCCATTGTCCTCTCGGTTAAAATTTCATCCCTCTCTATAGTAAATGTCCGAACTTGTGCCCTAACTTGGTCTCTATTTGCGAGTCAACTATTGTACTGGGTCATAGACATGTGTAATAATCCTAAACTGCATGCAACATCTTAGTTGCCATCTCTTTGAATCTACTAGAACCATCTGGCTCCACCACCCCCCCATCTCCTCCATCTCCCTAGTACCTCTATCTTATCCACTTCCTCTGTCACCTCCTGGACTATGTGGTCGGATAGGAATTTCCCCTTCTATGCACCTCGCGGTGGCAAAATCTATGGCACCGCTCTCTGAGGAGGCACCTACTATAATGGTGCTTGAATCCCAACTGGTATGCCCACTTGGGGCATCTGTATCTTCAAGCTAGAGGGATCACTCTCTATCTCAAACCCTGTCCCTATCCCGCGAGAGGACCCTATCCTCCACCACCATATGACCCATGTCCATTGAAACTATCATCATCTAAATCATCATCATCATTGTCCACTCAACCGATCTCTTGGTACCCTCATCCATGCATCCCATGTTGCCTACAAAATAGTGATATAGCGAGGCAAAGCGTATAATACCATGGCGCATATGCCTCCATCACTCCAAGATCCCTAATTTTTCTCAATAGAACCCATACCTATAGAACCATCTATCAAAACTAGCTCATGCCTTGCTACACCGGATCTATGGCCCCATATCAAAATTCTCTCGAGCTCAGTGGACATACCACATATCTAGCCCCAGACATCACATATGACACCAAACTTTTGCTCACAATGTCTGCATGTCGATAATACAACCTCGGTTTTGCCATCAAAAAGTTTTCCACCATAGCTATACTCATCTCATGTGCTTCCTCTACCCACTGGTATTACGTTATGGCCTCCATATTATCATATGTTGTTTGATCTTATCCAAAACTCAACAATAGTGATATGCATCCCCCATGTGTCCGTGAAAATCATCACCATTTGGGACCCATCCCATCAATGAGGGCTCACCAGAGCCCAAACTCGTAATGTTCTGTGGGGCGACCAACATCTATATGGTCCCTAGACCCATATCTCTAACAAAGTAGTTGGACCTATAGTATTCTAACCGTATTATGTCATAAAATGCAAATCCCAATACAATTGTGCCAGCATACACTGGCCCAAACAATATATCTCACCTCGAATCAATCCTCGTACCACACCAATGAGACCAAGTGGGAAGGGCGTCCCTATCTTGTCAGTGAGCAGGATGCCACTGACAAGTGCCATAAGATAGACTACCACTCGGGATAGTCTCACATATGCAATGCACTTGTACATTTCTACTATCATACCTCGGTGAGGTATCTCATCATGGCCAAATATCTCAATCAGGTAGTCGAATGATCTGATATATGTCGTTAATATACTCAATTAGTTTCCCTTGGATAAGCACACGTAGTATACACCATAAATCCTCCAATGTGATCATCATCTCTCTAGTAGGGATCCGAAAGCACCAGATCTCACTTTGTGCCATCTCTTAGCTAAGGCTATGAGTAGGCCATGGGCTAAGGTAATCTATGGCATCCCCGCCACATGGGATAGTCCTATGACTTCTAGTAATTGTAGACACCTATAATTACGCCCAAGCAATTAAATACTTAAATTGTGCTAATTATCCCCTTTCTTGCAAATCAACAACATATCGTCAAAAGCACTCATTTTCCCTCATATCATCATTAATTAATTACACTAAGCTAATTAATTAAGTTTCTATCCAACAAATACCTAATTAACGACCTTCCATTAATAAATCACCCCTTCACTTAGACTAATTAATTATTATTAATTAATTAGCTTTCCCTTCCATTTAACCAATAAATCAATATTTAATTGATTTAATCCCCTTATAATAGCCTAAATCACACTAATATTCCTCTAATTGGATTCTATAAGCTTACACCTACCTATTAATTAATCACCTTTGATTAATTAAAATACCCCCCAACTCCCATGACTTGCTAAACATGTATTAAACCCTTCTAAAGTAAGGTTACCTTTAATAAAGAAACCTTATCCATTCCTAATCATGTTTTACCTTTATCCCACATTCATGAGAATGTGTTGAATCCTTTATCCTTTGGGCTATATAAAGAGCCCTCCACCTACCTTTTTACTTACACCTAAACTCCTTAGAGAGCAAATGCAAAGCATATAGCAAAGAGACTAAGAGTTTGCACCTTGTTTTCTTGAGAGTTCATCATATTGAAGAATTAAGCCTCTTTCTTAAAGTGCTTGGGTCATATGGGAGGTGTCAAAAGGGTCTTGTAGCCCACCTTTGATTAGCCCCCATTCCTAGGTTCTTGGAACATTAAGGACAACTATTTTGATAGTCATGGAGCTTATTTAGGTCCATTCATTTATTTGTTGTTAGAGAATAGAGGAGTTTAGATATTTAGCATTGTTAGTTTCAAAGTTTGTATTGATGAATGCTAGCATCTAACCCTTGTTTAATTCTTATCATGATGGTGTTTATGCTTTGTTTTAGCTAAATTGTAGAACTATTTTAGGTGGTAGTTCTTATTTCATTTGATTTAGCATTAAGCAAAGTATACATGCACACATTTGGCACGCCCGGTGGGACATACTCCATTGTCCTTTGCACTTAATTTCAAGTTTTTGTAGTTAAGTTTTATTTTTGGTTACTAACCCTCTTTTACACATGTTGATCTAACTTGTTTTTCTTAACATGTTTTGTTGAGTTTGCATGTGTTGGGTCTTCCTTGTAGGTATGAAGGAGGTGAAGTGCTGTCAAAATTGGAATTGAGGGGAAAATTTCAAGATTTCTCCATGTTTTCATTTTTAGAGCTTAC
This sequence comes from Taxus wallichiana var. yunnanensis, assembly GCA_018340775.1. Lineage (NCBI taxonomy): Eukaryota > Viridiplantae > Streptophyta > Pinopsida > Cupressales > Taxaceae > Taxus > Taxus wallichiana. The sequence goes on from CM031237.1 coordinate 1,016,688,165, forward strand.
TTTTTCAACATTTTACATGCTAGTTTTGTCAATTTCTTGAAAAATTTCAATTCTTGAGCATGTAGGTTAGTGTTTGATAGTGCTAAGTCTTCTATTTACATATTAATGTGGTGGGTTACTGTCAAAATTTAATCTTGGTGAGAAATTTTCAAGATTTTATCATGTTTTCATTTTAGAGCTTACTTTTTCATCATTTTACATGCTAGTTTTGTCAATTTCATGAAAATTTTCAATTCTTGAGCATATAGGTTAGTGTTTGATAGTGATGAGTCTTCTATTTACATATTAATGTGGTGGGTTGCTGTCAAAATTTAAATCTTGGTGAGAAAATTTCAAGATTTCATCATGTTTTCATTTTAGAGCTTACTTTTTCATCATTCTACATGCTAGTTTTGTCAATTTCTTGAAAATCTTAAATTCTTGAGCATGTATGTTAATGTTTGATAGCGTTGAGTCTTCTATTCATATATTAATGTGATGGGTTGTCAAAATTGAATCTTGGTTGGAAAAATTTTCTCATTTTGTAGATTAAGGGACGTTTTTGACATTTTTGAGTGCATGTCAAGTGCACACCCATGAGCATAAGAGCATATGCATAACCCATCTTCCAAAGGCCATAACGTTTACTCTGAACTCGAAATGACTCCATTTTTTTCGTTGGATAGGTATTGAAGTTAACTATGCAATGAAAACATAAATTCGGGATTTATACTTACGAAATTACAAATTTTTCATTATTTTAAAACAAGTCATTTTCTAATATGTCTAATGTTTTGATGAATGTTGTATTTCCATGCTTACTCGATTTAGACCAAAGCGTGTGTATGCTCTTCTCTTTCACCTTTTGGTGATCTTGAGAATTAAAAAAACTTTGATCTCTATCTTGTTAACATTGGTAGGATTAAACTTGGAAACTTGATTATTCATTTTGCTTAAGAGAATGAACCTTTTACAAAGCATTTTTCAATGGTCCTTTGATTTGAAGTTTTCCATTTCTATATAGTTGGGATAAAGTTTGTGTATGCTCTTCTCTTGCACCTTAGGGTGATCTTGAAAATCAAAAGCAACTTTAGTCTTCATTTTATAACATTTGGTAAATTGGAAACTTCATCTTTCACTTTTGGTTTAAAGGAATGAACATTTATCAAGAATTTTGTATGGTTCATTGATTGAAAAGATTTTATTTACTTTTTAGTTGGATTATTTGTTGTGTATGCTCTTCTCTTGCATCCTTGGATGATCTTGAGAATCAAAAGCAACTCTTAATCTTCTTTTAACTAATGTGATTTTCTTAGAGAACTACTAACGCTTAAATGCGGGACCTAAAAACGCTTGTCAAAGAAAGGAGGAATCAAAACAAAATTAAAAACTACTAATACAGTTGTTATACAGGTTGCCAAAAGGTGTTCAATCAAACCACACCTAATTAAACAAGATAAAAAGAACAACATATTCAAAACACTGTATTGCAGGTTTCGAAAAGGGTACGTCCCTCTCCGCTCAACTAGAACATAACCCCTTTGGCATAACTCCTTAAGCTACAACAATGGGGGTGGTTCCAGGAACCCCAAAGTAGTCCACGCAAGAGGGAACCTTGTGGACGAAACGGGAAGTGCTCCGCACTACCTACTTGACTAGTGATTCCTTTGTGAGATAGCATTACAAGTTGTCCGTTGTGGCGACCCCAGTGATAGTACACGTAGACGCACTAGTTGCCTACTGATTCTTGAAGGGGGTAAAGTAAAGCCGAGATACTCCCAAACTAGTCAGTGTGACTTTTTGGGTAAATCACACTCGCTCATGGCAACTTTGTAACACCTAGGGCGAGAGAACCACCTAGGAGAATATACTTTGGCCAGGAGCCCACTTTGACCATTTTAAAACAGTGTTGAGTTGTGAACCTTCTTTTTGAGAAACGTGTGACGTATTACTTTCGCCTAGTTTTTACTTGCCTTAGGGCGAGGCGAAACTCTGCCGAAGTGAGGCTAGCATTTTTTGTCATTTTTCTTGATTTATTTCCTTCATATTCTTTTGACACTTTGTTGATCAAAAGAGGTGTGATTACCTTTGTGTTGCCATTCATTTCGCTTTCTCTCACTTTTATGTCCGTTTACGCCCATTCATGTTTTGCAAATGGGTTAGTTAAACGTCTAAAGTGAGTGGAGGCGTTTTCACGTCATTTGGTAGCCATTGTGATCTTGATACCCACGTCAAGATCATCATTGTAGTTAGGCGTGGTTCATCACTGCGGACTTCCATAGAGGAGTTAGCTTGTTTGTCTCATATCATTACAATTTCGATATTTACGTCTTGTTTCTTGTAAACTCGACATAAATACCTATATTATCTGATTCTGTGCACACATTCTTAACTATTCCTAGCTATACTTTGAGCATTTTTTGTTCGGTTTTATTATTACCTCGATTTCAAAAGGTCTTGCCACTACCATTTGTGCATGTTATATCAATAACACCTCGATATCAATACTTCACTTTCTCGAAAGTGGGTTAACATATCTTGGTGATATTGTTGTGTCATTCACAAATCGTAATTGACACTTTTTGAGATATAGGTCTTAATCAGACTTGAGCTTGCTCATTGTATATCTTGATTGGGAGATCGCATTTAACTTCATGTATTTACTTATGTCTTGTTCATTCCTTTGAACTTGGCATAAGTGGAGACATCTTGTTAATCATCTAGCGTCACAAATTACTTTAAAATGTAGTCTAGGAGGTACTTCATTTGATTAAGTTTTGATACCAAACGATTGTTCATTGGTGACTTTATCATTCTATCACATTGGTATTCTCACACTGTTAATTTACTCTTAACACGTACATCTTGTGTTTCACTTAGGGGTAGTCATTGAATTTTGAACAAATCTACAACTTACCTTAGTGAAACTTATCACGAAAACATGGCTCCCAAGATGCGTCTAGGTTTAAAGAAACAAACATATGAGGAACAACAGGCACAAGCTTGGGAAACCTCTAACAAACAAGGGTCAAACCCATTTATCGGACACGATCTAGGACCACTATTTTTCACGAAAAGGAAATAGAAGAAATGGTCGACCATAGTGGAAACGAATTAGAATCACCACACGTAGACTTTGATTTTGACCCCACTCTACTAGATGAGTTTCTCCTTAGAAATAAAGATAGAGTTTTGGCACGGGTCATGGAATTAGGGGCCAAATTGCCCACCGAGAATGAACCAATATTACTCTACAAATGACACTACTACTAAGGAAGAACGCCCCCTTATCAATATGGAATATATTTTAACAAAAAGGCATGCTTCCACTTCTTACTGTGAAAATGACAAAGTGGTAGGGCATAGAATACCCCTCATCAAAGTGCCACGAAGAAACAAGATAGAACATGAGACAGGGGAAGAACCTCCACAATACGAAGAGGAAGAACCTTTAGAAGAAGAAGACACAAACCAAGTCACAATCCAACAACAACTCAGTAACCTAAGCCGTAAACTAGCTTTGCTTACTTTCCGGTGCGAAGAGACACAAACAAGATCGTTCAAAAGTCAAAGCCTAATTTTAGGATCCACGAACTCCATCAAGAAAACCAAGGAGAAGAAGACACGGGTATCATCTTGTACACATCCCTTCTCCCACTAAAGAACAATTGCTCGCACAAGAAGTACACAATCTATGAAAGCAACGCTTGGGAGCATACAAGAAAGCAATATAGGAAGTATTAGGAAATACCAATACAAAGAACTATGCCCCTATCCTTTTGACAAGACAATGACCCTTGACCCTTTCCAAAGAAATTTGATATGCCAAAGTTTGACAAATACAAAGGAAAGGGAGACCCGAGGATCATGTTAAAGATTTCTACATGGCATGTCAAGAGGTGTCTTATAGTGATAATTACCTCATCGAGACTTTTTCCTAAGAGTCTCGGAGGTCAAGCATTATAATAGTTTATGCGCTTGCCACGAGGATCAATTTTCACACCGGCGAAGGTTGGCGGAAAGATTCGTCGTCATTTCTCATATAACATAGAGAGTGGCGTCACCATGGCAAACTTGTGTGGCACAAAACAACATCCAAATGAGACCTTCGCCACTTTCCTTAAACGATGGAGAGGGATAGCTAGTTGCTTCCTTGCGCTTTCCACGAGAAGCGGTGGTCGATATTTTCATCCCTAATCTCAACCCAGATATAGCTTTCCACCTCCAAATGCATTGTGTCCACACCTTTGAGGAGGTTATCGAGAAAGGGATTCAAATAGAAAAGGCTCTCATTACCAAAGGCACCCTAAAACCCAATCTAAAGACAACCAAAGTGTCAAACCCACTTTGAAAAGCCGAAGATCTTTAACAAAAACAAAAACATGGTGGGAGACGGAATCACGATTCCAAACGTGTTCAAACAATCCAAACCATCAACCTTTTAAAGCGACCCAAGGGCCCAATTCAACCACCACCAAAGCGACAAACATTCACCTCCCTCAATGAGCCGTTGTCCGTCATACTAAAATAGTTGGATGCGGCCCACATGATGACCTATCTACTGCAATGACCGTTTGATGACAATGCTCCTAAACCTTCATGGTATAAGAAGCATGAATACTTTGCGAAATGCATCGCGTTAAAGGTCATAAAATAGATAAATGTTTGTGACTTCGCCACTATATTCAAGACCTCATTGTGACAACGGGAGATAGAGGTGGATAACCCTAGCCACATGCAAAGCACCTAACGAGAAGATGGGGATTTATAAGGAACCATTCCTAAGCATGATAAGTCGAGAAAAGGAAAAACCGGATCGGGAGAGTCATCCCAAACCTATAAAGCCGCGAATTACTTGTATACCAAGAGAGATAATAATCATTATGATTCACTTATCGAATGTATTCACTCCTACGCCACCATGTCAACACCATCCTGGATTAAGGGAAAGGACTGTCTTTGCGAGTAATAAGGCACGCCCCGCCTCGTAATTCAGGACCCCTCTCCGTCGACCCCCATCATGGGAAGTATAACCTTTTAGAACAACTTGAGAAGGCGTCTGCTAAGATTTCAATCTTAGAACTTCTCAAGATTTCCAATGTACATAAGGACATCTGTATCAAACTCTTCGGGTCGGGAGTGCCTTTAGAAGTCGATCCTGCGTACCTTAAAACCGCGGTGGCAAATATTGCACCAAGTGAGCATCTCACTTTCAACCATAGGGAGGTCCCTACCAAGAATCCTACACATAATCTTCCTTATACATTGAGGTAGTTGTTACCGCGGGAAAATCAAATAGGTGCTTGTGGATAACGGATCTGGATTGAACATCTGCGCACGCTTAAATTAGTCAAACAATTGGGACATACGGAAGAAAAATCTTGAGTCCCATATCATCACTATCACTTTTGCATACGACAACGCGGAAAGAGAGTCAACAGCACCATTACACCGCCAATGGAGGTGGGCCCCACTTGCCATCGACAAAGTTTCACGTCTTAGACTTGGAAGTTCCATATAATATGCTTCTAGGCCGACCATGGATCCATGCCATGCAAGCAGTGCCATCAACATTTCATCAATGCATCAAGTGAAGCATGAGGACATACGATAGAATACCGGGAGACTAAGAGCCCGTTTCTCATTGTAGAGCTCTTAATAGCTTTGCACGAAAGGGTACATATGCATGTCCCTCCATAGATATAGCTTGTCCTCTTCATTCGAGGCCATGGAATCTCGAATAGATTCAAATTCTCTTAGTTCTTGCACTCATGGGGCATCCACTTCAACATCTCCATTTAATTCATGGGAGATGAAAATTCGGAATATGGTACATGGGGAGTATAATGTACAACAAGTGCTCTTGGTTTCGACCTCTCCTTGTCGCCCAAGACTAGAGGTCGACCCAGCTAACTACCGCTTCAGAGACCTGAGAGAGGAACACACTATTGGGTCGTTCCTACCTTGAGGCTTGTTAGGCGAGGAAAAATTACTTGATCCACCTACTACTTGGGTCCCCGAGGACACTCACCATCTTGTTATCAAACCCCGAATATGAAAAATCTAGCACAATGATGTACTCCATGGGCTCTGAGGCCTGGGATGTGGCAGGAATGAACAAGGACAAAGAGAACCAGTCCCTCTTCCTCATTTCAAAACAAAAAGATATGGCATTGGGATTCGCCCTTATGGAGCACACCCCAACGATCAAGACGCGACTTGTTCTGAGCATGAGGATAGCTCCGATTATCTAGACAATGATACGGATTCTGTTGTAGCCAATATGAGGATCTGGCCTCCACGAACCTTTTCATGAATAACGTTGTCCTAACCATCACCCCCACTGAACCAACCCTTGACCTTGTATACCCTTCCCTTGTTGAATGGGACCAACAACGTCACGTGCCACTAGATTTATTCAAGAATGATGAGGCTATTGCAGATTTCATGGGCATAAGGGATACAATTCCCATTGGAGATCACAAGAAGGGTTTCTTTATCGACTTAGACACCTACACCTACTTCGGCGAGGAGGCTGAACTTCGTGGTCAGAAAAATTTAAAGAAAAGTGAGGGCAAGAGTTCTAAAGAAAAGCCTCAGCAAAAATCGAAGTCCAAGTCACACGGTGAAAACCTCTTTGAGGCATTGGGTGACAAACAAATAAGAAAATCAAAGGACAAACAGAGTGACCACGCCAAGGATTAAAATATCATAGAGACATCCTTGGATGAAGATCTCAACCTACCTCCCGATCCTACGCGTATGAAGGATTTATCAAAATTGTTAGTTGAAGAAACCATTGATTGATATTGGTATCGTACCGAAGAAGATCCCAAGATAGTAAAATTGGGAGCATCACTCTCGACCAAAGAACAAAAGACATTCACTATGCTCTGCGAGAGTTTATTGATGTGTTCGCATGGTCTTAACAAGACAAACCCGGCTTAGATCCAACTTTGGTTGTGCATAACCCGGTTGTGCCTGCGGAGACCTACGCCTATCAAACGAAGCTTGAAAGATGCACCCAAGAGTGGCCTTGTTAGTTAAAGAAGAGTTGGAAAGGTTGCTTGAGCGAGGATTCATTAGGCCAATTGATTATTACGAATGGATATCAAACATTTTCCCCTGTCCGTAAGAAACCTATTGGTATCCAAATTTGCCTGATTTTAGGGACATCAATAAAGCTTGCCCTAAAGATGACTTTCCATTGCCCAACATTGACATGATTGTTGACTCAACCGCAGGGTACAAAATGCTATCACTCATGGATGGCTTTTCAAGTTATAATCAAATTAAGATCGTTGAGGAAGACCAACACAAAACAGCTTTCACAACTCCTTGGGGCACCTTCTGTTATCAGGTGATGCCATTTGGCCTTAAGAATGCGGGAGCAACTTATTATCGGCAGCCATGAAGGTAATCTTTCACGATATGATTCATGACATCATGGAAGACTACGTAGACGACATCCTGGGAAAGTCCACAACAAGAGAGGATCATCCTATCATTTTGTGGCGTATCTTTGAACGCCCGCATGAATACAAAGTCGATTGAATCCAAAGAAATGTGTCTTGGTGTGTTATCCAGAAACTATTGGGCTTCATTGTGTCGAGACGAGGTATTGAGGTAGATCTCGCTAAAGTTTCGCCATCACGAAATGCCTCCACCGAGAATATCAAGCAATTGCGTAGCTTACAAGGGAAAATTCAAGCCATTCACCGCTTTATCTCCCACTTTGTAGATAAATGTCACTCATTCACCCATTTTCTTAAAAAGGACGCACTTTCCTTTGGGACCCGAGCAACAGCAAGCCTTTTCTTTGCTTAAACAATACCGCTAATCCACTGTCCTCATGCCTCCTACTCCGGAGAACCACTTTTTCTCTATATTTCGCTACGCATACGCTATTGGTGCACTACTTGCCCAATATGACCTTAGCCATAAAGAGAAAGCGAGTGTACTATCTCGAGTCGCACCCTCATTGCCTATGAATGTAATTATCCTCAGTTGAAAAGGCTTGCTTGGCCGTTGTTTTTACCTTTCGAAACTTCGCCATTACTGCTAAATACTAAGACCAAGCTCATATCCAAGGTCAACCCACTCAAGTATTTGTTGTCCAAACCTGCCCTCACAGTAGAATGGCTAATTGGATCATTCTACTCAGTGAGTTTGATATAGAATTTTTCCATCAAAAATCAATTAAAGGACAAGTACTTATTGACCAAATGGCGGAAGCACCTTTGCAAAGCACGTAACCTTTGAGTCGGATCTACCAGATGCATCTTTGCTCTACATTGAAGAATCTATCGTATGTGAGATACATTTTGATGGATCTTTTACGTTTCATGGTTCAGTGCGGGAGTGGTCCTTATTACTCCTTCGGGTGATCCTATACCACGGGCTTTCACTTTGGCCTTCCCTTGCACGAACAACATTGCGGAATATGAAGCACTCATTTCGTGGATGAAACTAGCCATCAAGTGGAATATTCAACATGTTAAGGTTGTAGGTGATTCACAAACTAATCATCAAACAGTTAATGATGAGTATAAAGTTAAGGATGACAAGCTCATACCTTATAAGAAGTTGGTGGAAACTCGAAGGAGTATTTTGTGCGCATTACCTTTGAGCATATCCCAAGAGCGCGAGCAGTTGGCGAGATGCTATGGCAACGGTGGGATCTATGCTTCGTATTCCACCAGGGAACAATGATATGCCATTTTTTGTAGAAAATCTACACCAGCCCGCGTATGACGTATCGGAATCTTTCCTGGCTTGTGAGGTTGTTGGTCCCTATTCCCCGTGGTACGAACCCATTTTCACCTATCTTAAGGACAATACTTTCCCTCCCAATATCTCCCATTCTGAAAAGCAAATCCTGATTCGCCAGATAGCCCGTTACACCCTTTTAGGAGGTACACTTTATCGTCGTGGCTACGATGGGAATCTATTACGTTGTCTGGATGTGATAGAGTCAATCCAGGCAATTAAAGAAGTACACGAAGGAGTATGCGGAGCACATACAAATGGAATGGTCTTGGCTAAGAAACTATTAAGAGTAGGTTACTATTGGCCCACCATGGAAACTGATTATTGTAATTATGTTAGAAAATGTGTGCTTTGCCAAAAGTATGGAAATTTCATCCATGCTCCATCGCAACCATTGCAACCAATCACTACCCCGTGGCCATTCTCCAAGTGGGGACTTGATCTAATAGGGAAGCTTACTCCTACCTCATCTGATGGTCATACACATATCATCACAGCTATAGAATACTTTACCAAATGGGTGGAGGATGTCCCTTTAACCTATGTCACAGAGCACATGATTTCTAAATTCATCATGAATCACATTATTTGCCGATATGGTATCCTGCAACCATTTTCACAGATAATGGGAAGTCATGTAAGAACAAAATTGTGAAAGGTCTTTGCAACGGTTCCAAATCAGATTGCAATGGTCCACGCCATATTACCCTCGGGGTAATGGACAAGCCGAGGCAACAAACAAGACTTTGGTAAGGATAATAGAGAAGATGGTTAGCAAAGCCGGTCGAAACCGGCACCTACAAATCCACCCCCTGCAGGCCTACCGAACATCAATTCTCACTCCTACGGGTGCGACGCCATATTCCCTAGTGTTTGGGACAGAATCTATCATCCCTTTAGAGATTGAACTCCCATCCCTACGAATTTCTCTTCGGGACTATTTAAATAAGGATGAAGATTACCGAGTGGCAAGATTGGTTGAGTTAGAGCTCTGGATGAGAGGCGCATTCGCACTCTTAATCACTGAAGGTATATCAACACGAGAATCTCCCGTAACTACAACAAGAGAATCATCCTCGCCAGTTTGAGGTGGGTGACTTAGTTATGAAGGAGAACCAGTTGAACACCAGAGAGCGAGAAAAGAAAGGGAAGTTTGACCACACTTTGGTTAGGACCCTATGTCATAGTTGCCAGAAGTATGGCACGGGGGCATCAAGTTAGCTCACCCCAATGGTGATGAGCTCAGGGAGCCCATGAATTCCATGCATCTTAAGAGGTTTTATGCCTAAACATGGCATAGGAAAGTCATAAAAATCACAAAAAAAAATATAAAGACATCAACAAAAAAAAAAAATCGAAAAAGAAAAAGAAAAACAGGTCGTCCACTAGTGAAAACCACGCACCGTTGTGGTACTTTGGACAAGTCCTTGGGTGAAAACCAGGTTCACTCACCTCGGGAGGATTTGTTGTTCACAAGAATTTTGTATTAGAAGGGTAGTTGTCTTTGTCTGGACCTGGTTCTACCTTCGAGTTTCCTTGTGCACACCATCTAGTCCACCTTGATCCGACTTTGCCTTCTTCTGATCTGCCTCATGTAAGGTACGTGGTCTTTCGTTATTTCCCATCTTACGGCTGGGGCAACTCAACGAATTCACCTTCTTGTTCATAAGCGCGTGGCTTTTGCCCTTGTATATTCCCCACCTAACGCTGGGGGCATCCATGCTTTCTTGGTTACCTGCACATAGCTTTGGAAAACTGTTAAAAACACAAAAACAATAGAAACATTGTTTTGAGAAAACACAAAAACAATAGAAACATTGTTTTGAGAAAACACAAAAACAATAGAAAATTGTTTCACAAAACACAAAAACAATAGAAACATTGTTTTGAGAAAACACAAAAACAATAGAAAATTGTTTCACAAAACACAAAAACAATAGAAAATTGTTTCACAAAACACAAAAACAATAGAAAATTGTTTCGAGAAAACACAAAAAAAATAGAACATTGTTTTGAGAAAACACAAAAACAATAGAAACATTGTTTTGAGAAAACACAAAAACAATAGAAAATTGTTTCACAAAACACAAAAACAATAGAAAATTGTTTCAGACAACACAAAAACAATAGAAAATTGTTTCGAGAAAAACACAAAAACAATAGAACATTGTTTCGAGAAAACAACAAAAACAATATATATATATATATCAAAAAATCTAAAAACAAGGCAAAATTTTTCAAAAAATTCCTAAAAATTAAAACACCCTACAAAATGGTAACTTGCTTCTTACGGCTGAAACTTGTGTCTTGCGCATGGTATTTTCTCCATATCCTGTTGGTTTGTCTCACATCTTCCCCGATTAATACGACTCGAGATCACTGGATTCACAACCATTCACAAAAGCTAGTTGCTTGCTTCGTCTGTACTCTGGGGCACTTTTGGTTTCCTGGTGTTGTTTCGTTGCGCACAAATGCTTTTCATGGACCCCATGTCCATTTTCATTTCCCCTTGCATGTATCCTTGCTTGAGGCATCATTTTTAACCCTTGTCAATCATCACGAACTTGTGGATCTCTTCAGAACTGATAACAAAACATTTGTACAACTATCTTAACCGTTGTTGGGTTAGATATGTGTGTTCGTACTTGTTTTCCCTGTTATATGAGCTTGTTTCCTTCTCGTATTGCATTGCATTATTATATGTTGTGTGGAGTTGGTACTTTCAAAGAATGGACAATTGTTCGTAGTATGGCTTTTCATGTCATTCTACCTTTGTCGTATGCTTATATTTTTTTCATAAGGACCGATGATGTAGTTCTATGGCAATATGATGACATCAAATTTGTTCCAAACAAATAAGCAGCTAGAGGTTAAGCTCTTCTCTCCCTCATCCATATTTCTTCTACACGACTTCCTTTTCACCCCTAATTCTCCCTCTCCTTGGGGCATCCCGCCTCGTCCCCATTCTTCTTCCTACTTCTCATATTTTCGATTGTCGATCGGCTTCCTTCATCACCCCATCAACACTCGAGGGGGCATCTCTCCCTCCTACTAATTTTTTTCTATCCCTTCAAAATCTCTTCTCTACTTATCTTTGAAGTGGCATCACTTACGCCACCCCAAAGAGGGCAAATGTAGACACCTATAATTACACCCAAGCAATTTAAATACTTAAATTGTGCTAATTATCCCCTTTCTCACAAATCAATGACATATCGTCAAAAGCACTCATTTTCCCTCATATCATCATTAATTAATTACACTAAGCTAATTAATTAAGTTTCCTATCCAACAAATACCCTAATTAACGACCTTCCGTTAATAAATCACCCTTCTACACCTAGACTAATTAATTATTATTAATTAATTAGCTTTCCCTTCCATTTAACCAATAAATCAATATTTAATTGATTTAATCCCCTTATAATAGCCTAAATCACACTAATATTCCTCTAATTGGCTTCTATAAGCTTACACCTACCTATTAATTAATCACCTTTGATTAATTAAAATACCCCAACTCCCATGACTTGCTAAACATGTATTAAACCCTTCTAAAGTAAGGTTACCTTTTAATAAAGCAACCTTATCCATTCCTAATCATGTTTTACCTTTATCCCACATTCATGAGAATGTGTTGAATCCTTTATCCTTTGGGCTATATAAAGAGCCCTCCACCTACCTTTTACTTACACCTAAACTCCTTAGAGAGGAAATGCAAAGCATATAGTAAAGAGACTAAAAGTTTGCACCTTGTTTTCTTGAGAGTTCATCATATTGAAGAGTTAAGCCTCTTTCTTAAAGTGCTTGGGTCATATGGGAGGTGTCAAAAGGGTCTTGAGCTCCAACTTTGATTAGCCCCCATTCCTAGGTTCTTGGAACATTAAGGACAACTATTTTGATAGCCATGGAGCTTACTTAGGTCCATTCATTTATTTGTTGTTAGAGAATAGAGGAGTTTAGATATTTAGCATTGTTAGTTTCAAAATTTGTATTGATGAATGCTAGCATCTAACCCTTGTTTAATTCTTATCATGATGGTGTTTATGCTTTGTTTTAGCTAAATTGTAGAACTATTTTAGGTGGTAGTTCTTGTTTCATTTGATTTAGCATTAAGCAAAGTATACATGCACACAATCAATGATCGATATATGTCGTTAATATACTCAATCGGTTTCCTTGGATAGGCACACGTAGTATGCACCATAAATCCTCCAATGTGATCATCATCTCTCTAAGTAGGGATCCGAAAGCACCGGATCTCACTGTGCCATCTCTTAGCTAAGGCTATGAGTAGGCCATGGTCTAAGGTAATCTATGGCATCCCCGCCACATGGGCTAGTCCTATGACTTCTAGTAAAATATTCATAATTTGTCTCTCTCTGTCCGAGAGAATCTCACCTTCAAGGTGGCTAGGTGGTCGTGTCGCTCTCTCATCTCGCAAGTTTGATCGTCGTCTCTGCAAGATAATAAAAAACTTATTAAGACTATTTTTTCTTCTATCTTCTTCTAATTTCACCCCTAACACATTCTTTTGAAAACTAACTAAATTTTTTTCTTTTACAATTCTCCTATTTTCTTCTAAGTGTTGGCTACTGAATACCATCTAGGCACTTGCGCGCCCCTAGGGACGTCTATACACCCTTGTTGACACCTATGTGCCCATAATAGGTGCACCTTCTTTCAAGTACATATGCACCCATCATGGTGTGTGCGCTCACAAAATTTTCTACCCCACCCAAACTACACATGCATGTCCTACGGGATGCATACGTGCACACTTTGACATGTGTGCCTAAGCACACCTATTTTTCCCCAGGACACATGCATGCACACACTTGACACATGCACCTAAGCGCTCCTATTTCCCCAGACATTTGTGTGCCTCTTATGGCACTTGTGTGTTTTCCCACATGTTTTTTAAATGTATGTGAGTGCACACACCTATGTTTTCAACAAGTGCATGCGCCCAATGACACATGTGCGCCCAAGGTGTGTGCACACGCTTCTAACTAACCCTAACTACACTAATAAATGCAATTAAATGAAAAATTTGACAAAGAGGATAGGGCACTCATGAAGGGTCCATCGTCCTCCTCCCGTGTATACTCCTAGACCATATCTGCTCACCTAGTACGCCTCTCTAAACCCTCATCATCTCTCTTATAGCTCAAAGCACCTCACGGTAAAATTAGCACAACTCTTGTAACAATCATACTATTCACGATGATTTACCCCAGGGAGGGTATATAAAGTTATTTTGACCTCCACACACTTTTTTTTCACCCGTTGTCTTGGCCAAGAGCATGTTTAACCCACCGTGATCATTCTCAACTTCCTTTATTATCCGTTGTGATGATTATTTTTATTAAATAATTATTTTTGACCCGTTTTCTTCTTGTTGGGGCATCTTTTTACTTCTCGATGCCCGCTTTCTTCTCCCGGGAAATTTTTCATGCTTTTAGGCGATCGTCCAATTCTTTAATTCTTTTGACCAATCATAAATTCTCAAAATTGAAAAAATCATAAAAATTATTCAAAATCCGAAAAAATCATAAAAAATTCAAAAATTGGTTAAAATCTCATACACGGCTGAAATTTGTGTCTCACACATGGTATTCATCTCATAACTTGCTGAAATTTTCATGTGTTTTAGAACCAAATGACTCACTGAGATCATTTTGATCTAAAACCATTTACAAAGCTAGGTTTCTTGCTTTGTCTCTACTCTGGGGCACAACGAGTTACTTGGTATTGTTTTGTAGCGCACAATGTTTTCTCATTGGACCATGTGTCTTTCATCAATTCCCCTCTCATGTATCCTTTTTTGGGACACCACTCTTAACCCTTGTCATTTATCACGGACATTTGGGAATCAAGCTCAATAAAAAAACATTTGTTCTACTATCTTAAACATTGTTGGTTTGACTATGTGTGTTTGTACTTGTTTCCCTATTAGATCAGCTTGTTTACTTCTCGTATTGCATTACATTTTGTATGTTGCATGGAGTTGGTATTTTATCAATAGATAATTTTTCGTATTTTGTCTTTTCATGTCATTCTACACTTTTATCGTATGCTTATATTTTTAATAAGGACCGATGATGAAGATTTCTAGCAATGTGATGAAAAGAATATTATTTTTCATAAGCACTAGATCGTTGATAGCTCAATATCATTTCCTCATTATTTTTCTTCTATATCCCTTTGCTTTCTTCTTCTTCCCTATTTTGTTATTTCCTTGGGGCATCTTGTCCCTACTCATTCTTCCTTCTTCTTTTCAATCATCGATCGACCTCTTCCATCACCCCATCGACACTCGAGGGGGAAATCTTCACTTTACTAATTTTTCTTCCACTCCTTCAAAACTTTTAGATGTTTAAGCATCCTTCACTATAATAATTTTTCTTCCACTCATTTAAAAACTTTAGTTGTTTGTGATTGTCTACTTTATTTGAAGTGGCATAGCTTATGCCACCCCAAAGAGGGGCAAATGTAGACACCTATATTTTGATCAAAGCAACTTTATTACTAAACTTGCATTAACTATTCCATTCCCCGATAATTAACTACACTATGTTAGTTAAATAACCCGCCTAAATCTATCTAATCTCCTAAACCAAACTAATTCTCATCTAAATGGATTCCACAAGCATGTTCCCATTAATTAAGCCACTTAGGGTTAATTAATCCACCTTTGACTTTCAAAAGGCACTTACCTTTCTAAAAGTGCATGTCACTTTCCAAATGCATTTTTATTTGCATTTCACCTTTTGGGTAATTAATCCACCTTTGACTTTCAAAATGCACTTACCTTTCTAAAAGTGCATGTCACTTTCCAAATGCATTTTTATTTGCATTTCACCTTTTGGGATTTTGTCCCACATGCATCCAAAACTTCCCTTTCTTGAAAATAGAAATCTATAAATAGACCTCTACCCCTCTCACTTCTCCTTAAGAACACTTCTCCTTCTTTAGGCTAAACTATAGTATTTTTGTTAGGATTTAGAGTATTCCTCATTGTTATTGAGTTATCATTATCTATTGCATTTTCCAAACTCAAGCTTGAGTAAATGAGAAGAACCATATGGTCTTGTAGCCATTAATGGTGAGCTCTCACTCTCAAACCCTTGAGCATCAAACAATCAAAACTGATTGCTAGGATCTTCATAGGTTCATATTTTGTAGCTTTCAAAGAGTAGAGAGTAATATACATGTTTAGTTTGATGTTTTTTTCAAAGTTATAATGCATGCATAGGAGTAGCTCTTGTTTATCTCTTATCTAGATGGTTCATAGTTAAGTTGAATAAGCTTTGAGGTTTCTTTAGTGTTCTAGCCTCATTTCTATAGCTTTTCAAACTTATACATGTTCACACCTACCCTTAGGAAGGATAGAAATGGAGTACTGGAAGTCCTCCCACTCCACAAAGGAAATTGAAGGAGAAGTACGAAGAAATATGAATCTGGTCCACTAGAATGTGACATAGGTCTAGCAAATGAGTGCAAAGGAACTAAAGGTAATTTCATTGAAGTATAAGGGTTGGAGCATGAGAGAGGAACATCTGCCAAAGGATGTAAAAGTGAAGTGAAGGCAAAGTAACAACCCCCACAATAGTAGAAAGAGGATCCATAAGAAGAGGTGGATCGGTGATGGTCTCCAAAACATGGAATTGATAAGAGTCCCAAAGGGGCACTCATAAAAAGGAGATAAAGGACTCCTCCAAAACACCTGTAGAAGGAAGAAGAGTAGAAAATCCAAGACACATTAGAAGTGGAACAATGGTAGATGTAATGATAGTATAAGGTTGGGAATAATACTACATAACATCTAATGGGAAAAGAGGGGTGTCAACATTCTCTCGAAAGGTGGTCGGGAGGAGGAGAGGATTCCTCATTAGTACTCTCATCTTCGGAACTATATGAATAAACCTCATCATCGGGAATAAGAACATGTAAATTTGTGTTAGCAAAAAACCAGAGACACAAAATCTATGTACTTGGGTAAATCTATATGTCCTAAATCATACTAATGTATACATGATTCCTAAGTAAGATAATTTGTGGTTGATAAATCCTTTTGGATTTTTGGTTGCTTTATCTCTTGAAATTTCTTTTTACACATCTTACAGTTCTTTTGGCACTTGACTGATTTACCTTTTGTTGGCCTCAGACACTACTAAGACCTAGTTAGGACAAAGTGCCTAGGCACTCCCCTCTATATCCTAGGAACTCGTGTCCCCCTTTTCTTCTTCTTACTTTTTGGTTATTTTTCACTTCTTGGTCACCTTTTAACACTTTGGGTTGGAATTTTAGTTGTCAATTACAAAATTCAAATAAGGGAATCATATATATACTTAGTTACTTCTTTCAAATAAGGGCCAAACACTATAAGCATTATCTATCACCACCTAAGTTTGCACAAAGGCGTAAGATCGCTACAATGCATACATCTAACAGACTCATACAAGGGACAAGGGTTGTATTAGTCTACATACATTACATAGGAGGGGATTTCATTCTATTCCATCACACACATTTTGCATATTTGGAACAATATAGATCTAGTTCACTATCATCCCGCAACTTGACACAAGGGAAACCTAGGGCATGGGACACGATACACACACACACACAAAAAAGAACTACATGGAGTTTAATATGTAGTGCAACACTCAATTGTAAGTTCACTCTTTGGGTGACCGTCAAGGTCATCCCGACTCCACATTCTACATAATTTCTATTAGAGTTGATGTGGTTTGTGGGCATGTGCAAGTAGTCATTTTTTTATAGGGTACAGGTGTAATCGATGATCTAAAAATGAAACCAAAGCACAAAATAATGAGTAATAATGAAGATCTTCCACACAAAAAGGCTAGGTTCCAAGAATATGAGTAGAATCAAGCACCTAAATTAGTCATTAACACCTTGGGCGCTCTCCTATCCTCCCGTAGGAGCTTCTATCATGTACATTCCTAGGGTTACGAACCCTCATCAAACCTTTATGATGTTATTTCCATCATGTTCCAAGTAGATACATAGTCTCGATCATTCTCAGGTTGCATAAAATCAACTAAGTCATCTTTCCCCTCTTATTTTCTTAGGGTTTTACATTGTTGAATGCTTAGTGCTTACACATTATTGTATGTAATCACTTGAATATCATTTATTACAGTAGTTACTCTAAAATAATATTTAATTCAAATTAGATTAAATCATATTGTCATCATATGAAGAAGGTGAGGAAATAATTGTATCAGAAGAATAATCAACAACAATAATCTCTGAAGGGTCTCCAAATAAGGACTAAAGAATGCTCCAAATTGTGCAAGGACACTTTGTGTGTGCCACATGATGGTGGAGAGGCCTGAAATGTACATCAAAAAATGACCAATGACCATGTTATAAGTGTCAATCTAGTCTTCAAGTTGATCAAGATCACTAGGGGTAGGTACTCGTCCATACAAGAATAGATAGAGGTCATCATGAATGAGAAAACATTCCATGCTCAAATGCTATAGTGCATAGTTATCCCTACCAAAAAGAATATGTGGATGTTGTGATGTAGTAACAGTCCTATGAAGCATAGGTCTAGGGAAAATAATATCCATGGTACATCCACAAAAAGAGAAAAGAGTAAGAAAGATTCATAGATGACAAATAATTACTCAAATGGACGTCGACTCACCCAAAAATATATGTCTAGAATGTAAGAAAAGAATGGTGAGAGAATACACAAGGCTACAAGAATTCAAACTTGGATGAGAATATGTTAGCATGCAATCACAACACCTAATAACAATGATAACCCCATGTTTGTGACACTTTATAAGCAAAGTGCATTAATTACAATAAGATGTGTTTTGTGTGACGTGAAACAATTGACCACTCACCTTGCAGAAGCGATGAATCACACAAGAGTGGAGGCCACAATAATTTTCATTCGAAACAAAGGAATAACATGTAAACATGCAAAAAAGGGTGAAAGTAAGGAACAAGGAGACAAAATAGAGTTCGGTGTGAGAAAAATGTCTCACATCGCATAAGGGGCTCTCTTACCCAAAATTATGGTGGATGCACTCACTAGCCCACAAGCGAAGAAGAGCAAGATCTGAATGTAATATAACTCCAAAACGAGTCAAGGGCTCGTAAAATGCCAAAAACGGCTCAAAAACGTGTAAAGGACCACCTAAAAATGCTAGAAAGGGATCCAAATGGGACTTAAACACTCCAAAAATGCTACACACTCCCACAAAATGGTCAACAGAAAAAAACACCCAATAACCCTAGTCTCGGAATATTTTTTCCCAACTTTATTAAATTTCCAAAACGGAAAAAAATGGGACTGAAATTAAAAATCGGGATTACATAAATTAAATATCCTCTAAAAACTAATTGACCAACTTTTTTAAAAATAAATACCCTCCTTAATTAAAAATTAAGCCCTACTTAGGTTTAATGAAATCTAGACTAAACATTGAAATTAGCCTAAGATATATATAAAAAATAACATAAGCTTTTAATTTTAACAAACATGATGATAAAAAAATGTGGGTTTAAATTTAACAAAGGAGGAAAAGGTCAAAAAGGGCTCAAATTGAGCAATCGAGGAGGATGATGAGTGTGTGAGGGAGGTGGGTGAGCCACGTGGTGGATTAATGAGCAAGTGAGGAGGATGAGTGCGTGGAGGGAGGTGGGCGAGCCATGTGGTGGCTCAACGAGCGGTGAGGAGGATGAGTACATGGAGGGAGTTGGGTGAGCCACATGGGGATTGATGAGCTCAAGGAAGAACGCAAGGTAAATAACGACCCCAACTTGATGCAAAACGCGAGAGCGGGACATTAACTCGGGCTTGAGGAGGTGAGTCGAGTTGGTAAGTGGATTGCTTAGTAGGGCATGGAAATTTCGGTAAGGAAAACATTGAATACGGTGAGGAACACAATGAGGTTTAACACCGAGGGTTACGTGTAAGGTGGAATTGACAAGAGTGGGAGTTGGTGTGAGCCAAACTAGGGTAAGGGGAACCCAGGCATAGGGCAGAGAACAAGGGATCAAAATGATGAGGGTAACTTAGGCGCATGAGGAAACTATCGAGATTGTAGGTGAAGGAAGGCAAGATGGGGTTCACATAGACCGAACCAAGCTATGAGGAGAAAGGGAAGGCAACGCACAAGATCCAAAAAAGGACGGTGAGCCTAACAAAGTAGGGTAGGGTGTAGAGCCGAAAGGGTCGCTGGAAAGGTAGAGAAGCAGCCGTAACATGGTATCGAGCTCACACAAAGAAGGGTTTGAACTTGGTGAGGTTGAGTCAAAAAAGTAAACCGAGTAAGGGCATAGTTAACATAACACGAACATGTAATGAAGAATAACAGAGCCACAAAACCTCCACACACCAACAAGCAAACACAACTTTGACTCACCATAAAAGCAACTAGCTCACCGGGTGAGAAGGAGGATCTTGTTGAGCTTTGTAGGAGTTCATCTCACCCGAGGATTAAAGAGAATTGTAAGTAGGAAAAGGAGGAATGCATGGAAGTAAGAGAAATCGGGAGGCAGGGTTGATTCCAAAACAAGGTTTTTAACCAAAATAGAATTTTCATTAAAAAATATAATAAAACCAAAAAAATTAAATACCTCCAAATACGCTTTTCCACCAAATGTAGATGTAGCCAACCAGATCTAGCAGAAAACACTTGAAACACCAAACTCAAATACACTCCGCACATGCACCAAAAATAAACACAAACCAACAAAACTCCATGAAAACCGAGATAAACCAAATCAATGCAATTAAAGCATGAATGATAAAATTGCTATGAAGCTTGCACACAAAACAAGTAAGAACACGAAACCGAGAGTAGTAGGAAACACAATACGGAGAGAGGCATGGATCAAAACAATGTGCTCTAATACCATGTGAGATAATGTGAGAACGAGGATCAAGTGGGATGGCATGCACATCAACCAATTTTCACTCAAATGACAAAGCATGACAGAGTTCCATGTAGTAAGCAAGCATTCAACCATGAAAATGTGCATGCAAAAGAAAAGGGTCTACTCATACTAGTAGAATATAAAAAGTGTACAAATAGGAGTGTTGTCAGTGTAATTCCCAATGCACGACCGCCATACCTCCATAAGGGGGTAGAGGAGTTACATTCCGAAATAGAAAGTAACTCTTGTATAATGCACTAACACACACTGATGCGTATGACAAAATATGTCATACCCCTAAGACACCTAAGACCTATGATCTCACCTAAGTGAGATGACTCACCATGTGATGTGGACAATGCCCTAAGACAACAAGGAAAGTACCCAACACCAATAATAGTTTTGTTTTTATTTTATTTATATATATCACGTACTCTTTTTTTTTTTGAGCTTATTCCACTTCCTCCACATTTTTAAATGCATCTACCTTTATAAGCTCGATTAAGAGAATCTTCACTTCTTATGAGTCAGATCTTCAAAGATTTATCATTGACTAGTGTCCTTTAGAATTCCATCTCAATTGACTATTGAATAGTGTCGATCTGCACTTTGGCTAGGTTTTAGTTGTATTCTAGATGCATTTTGGATGTATTCTCCATTCTGTGAACTCAATAATACCAAAAACTCATTTTCTTACAAAATATTTTGAATCATGACCTTGACCAATGCAACACCACTCTTGCAGGACTTATAGTTATTTACTATGACATCAACATTTGGCATCATTTGACATAATTCAACAATATCCCTTCCATATTTTGACATCAATGCCCACAACATGTCAATAAACTCAACTTGACAAAGAATTAGAACTCTCAACAATCTACACTTAATAATCTCCATCATCAATTTGACATTAATGATAACAATCAACATTGACCACCTTGTGTTGGATATCTCAATGAACCCCTAAACTTTCTCGTGAAACTTATAGACATGGAGAATTCATTCATTTGCATAATAGAATCGACACAACCTTGGTGCAATTGTAGCAAGTGAGCTCAAAGAATGAACACACACCAACTAGAAGTATTAGTATGAGTATTACAACAACTATGATTTTATCACCAAGAGAATTTGATATAGCTCCCATGGTAGACTGGAATGAAGTAATCACTCAAAATGTACTTGGATGAATAAAATAACAATGATATGGAAAACAAAAAGAAAATAATTATTCCTTCATTGAGGAGATTTTTGGTATTGAATGCTAAAAATGGAAGCAATACATATGAATTTCTATGGGGGCACGGAAACAAATCTCGGTGGCCTTCATGTTCTTTCACATTGAGCTCATATAGATTGCCTCTTTATTGGGTTATGTAAACTATTTTCCTATTATTTAAATTATTTGTAGGTTTTAAAGGAAAAACATAGCTCAATGTTTTTGAGAAATAAACTATTGCATAACATTTTCTCCCATCGCAATAAAAATGTTCTCATTATTCATATCTCGATTACAATTTATAAGATATTGCATTTTATTCTTGGGTCATTTAATTGCATATTTTCATAGTTCTTCATTTCTCATAATTTGTGCATATAACGATATAATTAGTAAATAAATATATGGAAAAAATGATAGTCATATTTTCAATCCGTAAGTTAGAAGAGAGTGATATTTAACAAGTATTTCAAAACACTAAAAATATGTATATTGTTGTTAAATTTAAATATGAACAAATATTAAAGAATAAAACAATTTTTTATTTTTTTCGAAGACCTCAATTACATAGATATCGGCATCTCTGCCTCTCTGCCATGGTAAATTGTGATTACATATATAGTTATTTACACTTTATGAGTAAGCATATATCTACATCAAAGACATTCCATTAGCTAAGAAGCCACAAATAAAACAATACTTTCATGTTAACCATCTAAAAATTAATTTAAATTTATACCAAAATTCCTAAATTTAATTAGTTATATAAATACTTTCCTTCGCTTTTATTAGCACCGTATCAACATAAAAACTATCTTTTAGTACGATTTCTAATTCACCGATAGCGCCACCTTTGAAGATGCCCTTGCTGGAAAGTGTCAAATTCCGGGGGTTTTAACTTTACAAGTTGCCGGATTTTAGATATTTTCCTACATGTTGCCGGATTTTAGATATTTTCCTACAGTCCTAGATATTTTCCTACAGCCCTAGATATTTTCCTATAATTTCGTCATGATTTAGAGGAAGAGAGGGTAATTGTGTTTTTGGTAAAGAGGTTTTCATTCAAATAGCCAAAACATACATTTATTAAAGGTGATAAATCCCACGTTTTATTTTAGAATTCTCTTAGATTTAGACATAAAGGTTGGCTGGATAATTTGTTACAAACACTCAAAACAGGTTGTGCACATCAATGACTACCAGAAATCTAGATTTGTGAACAAAGTGGTTTCGTCCATGTTCAATAATGTTGCTGGTAAGTAGATAGCAATTATTTATTTACTGTTGGGAAGGGTGGAAATTATTTGAATTCATTGGTGGATCGCAGGTTATAGGCATTGCTCTTTTAAGTAGTTAGCCCGTGACAATAGCACGAGGTCCCTATTTTGGGCTTGATGCATACACACTACACTCCTTTATTTTCAGATGTTCTCTACCTAGTGGGGCTTACAAGTTATATAAATTACGGTTTGTGTGGTTTTATAATTAACCCGTGAGTCTTGTAAACAATTTGTTTGTGGGAGAGTGGGACTTCCCATGTCTTTCATAGGTAGCAGTAGGTGTATTGTTGTGTTCTTAATACAAATTGGCCATGTCCTCACCCGGAGTGTACACTGCGTAGAATATCACCCTCCTTGGTTCCACCGATGATGATCAGTAATGCGAATTGTGGAACCTCCGACCATATTACAAGGGGCTTACATATTCCAAAGGAGGATATGAAAGAAATCAATAAACTCGAGGGCTCATGATGACTTGGTTAGAGCGATAGTAAACTTCCCTCAACATCCCGACTCGCACGCTGGGGACATAAGAGAAACAACTTTCATTGATGTGTGCCATGGCTTATTGGGTGACAAGGCACAGTTGAGCATCTATGATCCACAGTGACATAGGGACTAGATCAACAGGACTTGGCCATGAACAAGTTTAATTGGGATCATTCACAGCATCTGGTCCCTAGCAACCCCACTGCTTCTAAGTAGGTGAATGTGGTGTGGGATGCATACGAGGTTACTAGGAATGCTCATGAGATCTGCATCATGACCGAGTGGGATGAATTCAAGGGGTTGGATTATGGTAGGATCTATGAGAACATGGTGAAGCCTACTTTTGTGTTTGATGGGTGCAATGTGGTGAATGCTGAGGAGATGAGGAAGATTGGGTTTATTGTGTACTCTATGGGGAAGCCACTAGATCCATGGATCAAGGATCTCCCTGTTGCCGCACCTTCAATTTAGAGAGATTCAGGGGTGGACTGATTGCTGCTTAACCTAGTTTAGATTCTTACAAGTTCTGCTAAATCTTCTATGATATTTCTTTTTGGCTTCTTTGTCTGATTTGTTATTTGTTGCGGTATATAGATAACTTATCCTCTCTTTAATTTCTATGCTTAGAACATAGACAATAAGTGTGGGGTGGCATTTGAGCCATGAGTCTTACTAGTCAAAAATCAAAACCAAATCTTTGGAGATCATGTATCCACCGAGAAATTTTTGTCAGATCATGTGAAGAAGCAATGTTAATTAAGAGCCAAAGCATTTTCTCTGGAATTCAATTACTTTCTGAAGAATCTGATGCAATTCTAAATGAGTTGCAATTTACGCCGAGAGGATAACAATGTTTAGTTTATTGGAGTTGTAATTTTTCTATTTTAAGTTTGTGTGATGGGGAGAGGACAATATAGTAACTTCCAACAAAAAAACATTGCCTATTATGCCTTGATGGATGTCTATGTGTTGCTATAAACCTTTTATTTTGTTATGGGCTACACGTATGTTGGTATAGGTGAGTTGATCAAGGTGAATATACAATTGTTTCATTTGATGGAACAATTGCAATGGCTCTTGACGATGACCATGTCTTCTACAAGATACAATTATGATATTCATTTAAAAGATAACATGTTGTATAATTTGGTTGAACACTTGGCGTTTATTTACAAAAGTTCCTATTTTGGCATTTAAATGTTCCCAAAGCATGTAGAAAACAATCCCATTTTGTCAGTATCCTTCAATCACTTCATTCCATGAGATGACATATCTCTAGGGCATTTATGTTTGGTGGGTAGATGAGATTAAGAAACCTGCCAATGATACCCAAGATGTTGCAGCGGAAGAGCATCTCCACGCTTCTTATAAATGAGGCTTCCATCTTTCTATTCTTATCCATCCGCTTCTACTCCTGCTTTACATATTCTTTAGCTTTTACAACCGCTTGCACCACTCAGGTACAAAGAGTGGTTTCCTGTTTACATTTGCCAGCATACTCCTCGCCTTGTTTCACCATATGCAACAAATAGGGCTCCAACCCAATTAGTTTAAATTTTCCAACGTACTCCCAACTTGTGCCAACGTAAGAGCTCTCAAACAGGGTATAGACAAACATCAAAACATAAAATATAGAGGAATTTTGTTAGATATAGTTAGCAATGTTTTGATAGACATGTATGTAGAATGTGGAACCTTACATAAAGACACGTGAACTGTTTAGCAAAATGCAACTTATGTTCTTCGCTCAAACATCTATCATAGATCATAGAATATATTTTACATCCAAACCATATTGTACACACAAAATTCAAGCCCTCTCCGGCGTAATTTGCAACTCATTTACAATTGCTAGTAATACTTAGTATTACCCTTCACTTTTATTAGCACTGTATCAACATAAACATTATACCTTTTAGTACGATTCCTAATAGTATATAATGCAAATTTATATTTAAAACATTTACTTTCAAATAGAAAAATATAATTTATTTAAAAACAAATTTTCAACCAAAACCAAAGATGAGAATAATCTAAAATGGATATATATAGTTGAAAATACCTTTATCACCCATATAGGTGCAACAAACAAAAAAAAAGTACTACCATCGTCAATTCTCACAAAGAGACTACCATCATCAATTACCACAAAAGATATAATCGAGGATATAATGATTTTTTTATAAAATTACTTTGGGATAATGGGGTATATGGATGATCCAATAAAATGTTGGATACTCCTGATCACTATAAATCATTTATAGGAGATAGGATTTTATTTGAAAATAAAAATTTGGGAAGTTGTAAGGTTCATAAAGAGTACATTAATTTTGATGGGTGTATTATTTTAAATATTGAGAAAGGGATAAGGAGGTTAGGATCTTATCTTGAGTAATTTTGGTAAAATAGATACCCTTTAGACCTTAATATTAAATTAAAGAGGGTTGAAAATAATTTCATACAAGAAATTTTTTTTTTTAAAAATCATTATATTAATTTAAAATAAACTTAAAATATTTCTAATACCATATCACAATCTAATTGTAGACACTAAAATTAGGTCACACTCCCCTTTGTCCCTCGACATATAAGCACCCTTTATTACATTTACCTAGCCATGACCCCCCTTCACCCCACTAATATTAATTTAATTAAATTAATGCATTATCCTCACTATATTTATTATTTAAATATCTTATTTAAATAATATCCACACATACACTTCACTTAGACACCTCACCAAGCCAACTCAACCTAAGACCTATTCTTAGTAAGTTGCCATAACTAACTAAGACTTACCCAAACCCTAAAAATCAATGCCTACATTCCCTCTAACCACATTCTTCCGCATGCTCACAAGAAGCTCCCAGTCTAATCCATGGGATAACAACACGAGATCTAAGGAAATCAAGAGGATCTCCCTAGCTTAGTAAACCTAGGAAATCCTGCCTTAACCGATGTCAATTACCCCTAACCATCGTCACCTGGTTAAGCCAGGACCACCGTCGATTACCCTTTAAACCCCTAAACTACCTTATTCTCAAGGTTGGCAAACATTGGGAGAAATTTTATGAGCAAGAACACATCTCATAGAGATAACGCATCTTCAGAGAGCAAATTCCAGTGAAAACTCACATCCAAGGAAGGAGATTGAGCATCTTCTCCTGCATAGCCATCCCAAGCCATGATCTGATCTATCCAAGCAAAGAGGAGTGTACATGCAGCCCATGTAGAATATTTTCTTCAATTGGTGATCACTTGCAACCTTCAAACCCATCATCAGCACCTCCATCCCTCACACACAAGCCTTCAGGAACGGAATCCAAGTAAGTACAACATCATACTTTCCTAGTTATTTCATTTCATCATCATTTTATCATCCATTGTTTATCTTGCTCCCTATTGACCTTCTCCACATTTTCACCTCCATATACCCATTAAAACCTCGCAAAAGCCTACTCCAATCACCCAATACATCATCCCGACCAACCAAAGTCCTTTGTGCAATCACAAAGGAGACCCTAACTTGTTCTGTGACATTTCCAGATCTCACAGTAACTGGCACCGGTTATACCTAACCATCATCGGTCACCCCTAACCGACACCGGTCTCTGTGTTTTCCCACACAACCCTGAACAGAGACCTACCCACCTAATTTTATCTCACCCTCATTCACCTGTGATCTACCCGAGACCTTTATCAGACCTACAGAGACCCGTAAACCAATCATTTGACCTTTGGATTCTATTATAGCTTAGCTTGTTATATTAGATCTATTTCTTATTGTGTTTTAAGAGAGATACCTAAATCATTTTAAAATAACAATAGGATTTACTTTGTTTACTGACATTGAATTGTTTAAAACAAAGGATGGACAACCATATAGGAAGTATCATACTTCACGGATCTAGCTTACGCTAGTAGTTCACTACCCATATTTTTTAATTCTTTTCCATGGTCTTGTTTTTATTACAAGTAGTTCCTCCTAGCCAAAGGGAAGCTCTCACGATCAGCCGTGGATTCAAAATTCATACGCGCGCAAAACCCATCAACCAACATTTGAACAGTGTTCCTCCTACGCCCATTACCCTATCTATTTAAATCACAACACTTCAAAGAAACAATCTAAGAAAAAGGTGAAACACTAATACTTGATTTGATCTATAATTTAATTATATATTTTGTCTAATATATCTTTATCTTCGCTTAATAATCTCAAAAATAAATCAAAATATTTTTCAACAAACTATTTTTAAATAATCTATCACAATCTAATTATTAATTTGATATATAATTTAATTATATAATCTCAAAAATAAATAAATAATTTGATATATAATTTAGTTATATATTTGTCTAAGATATCTCTATCTTCACTCCATAATCTCAAAAACTATTTTATTAATAATCTATATTTCATTTAGTAGTTTTCTTTTCTCACAAACCACAATTTATTGAAAAATATTTAATGATCTACATTTAATTTATTAAATTATTGTTAATCACTTCAATCCACTATTTAATTTTAAAAATATATAATAATTTATATTTAAGTCAACAAATTATTTTTAACCATTTTTTCATATAATTCTTTTTAATAATCTATATTTACTTCATCATTTTTTTAAAAATTATCTTTTCCACACTCCACCATGTAATAATTTTTAATAATAATTTATATTTGATTTCTTAAATTATTCTTAATTATTAGTTCTATGAAAGCAAGGTTATTACTTTAATCACTTAACAATTTAGTTATGACCCAATCAAAAACATGTATTTTTATTATGTTTGTTCATGTTTCTAATGTTGAAATTTTATTTTAGTAGTTTTTTATATAAAAATTAAATAGAAAATCAATTTTGTTTCATTTCTATTAGTTACTTTTTAATGAAATTACAATATTTGAGTCTTATTCCACTAAAAAAAAAAAAGTACAATTTTTTAGCATGAATTTTTTTTCAAGCTTGTATGTGTGCTGATTTTTATTGAAAAGAACATGCAAAAAAATGTATGTAACATAATACTAGCAATCGTACACGGAATGTATGATGTGAACATCGAAAGGGATATAGTGAAGAAGCGAAAGTGGATGGAGAGGAATTATAGGAAAGAAAGATGGGTGTAGTAAATGACATTTGAGGGTGAAGAAGTGCATGGGAAAGGAAAGAGGAATCAAGGAGGCAATGTGAAAATAAAATTTGTACGAAGAGCACGACATGTATGTCAATCAAAAGGAGAAAACTCACGTCAAGAAAGATGTAGATGAAACTATAGAGGGAGATATCTTAAAATGCAAGCAACATATAGAAAATGTTAACGAGGCAAATACATGTTTGAATTTACAGCTTTTGACTTTATTGGGTTGTTAGAAAAAAATTAAATGTAAGGGGAATTTGAATGCATGTTTCACAGAAATGTCAAGGACGGGAAGATGTAGAGTGTACTTAGAATGCTCAGGTAATGATCTCATGCATATTTAAGATTGGTGTTTTTCTACAACTATCAAGTAAATGATTGGGGTAGTGTAGTATTCACATGAGTTCAATTTATGTCTAAAGGGAAAAATAAAAAAGGGAAAAGCCAACATGTTCCAACTTGAACCTGACCACAAAAATACAAGTGTGAAAGAGGTTGAGGAAAATTTCAGCTCTTGCACTTTATAGGTACTTAGAATAGAAATAAATGCAAGGGGAATTCACTTATGTGTTTCAAGGGTTAATTTAGAAACAAGGATATGTGGTGTGAACCTAAAATTCTAGGGTAGGGGTTTCATACACAATTACAATTAGGATTTCTCTATAGTATTATGGTAATGAACAGGGGTTTTCTAAATGTGTGTTTCATAAGACACGTCGAGGACATGAAGATGTAGAATGTACTTAGAATGCTCAAGTAAATGATCTCATGCATATTTAAGATTGGTTTTTTTCTATAACTATCGTGTAAATGATTAGGGTAGTGTAGTATTCACGTGAGTGCAATTTACATCTAAAGGGGAAAAATAAAAAGGGAAAAGCCAACATGTTCCAACTTGAAACATGACCGCAAAAATACGAGTGTGAAAGAACTTGAGGAAAATTTCAGCTCTTGCACTTTACAGGTAGTTAGAATACAAATAAATGTAAGGGGAATTCACTTATGTGTTTCAAGGATTAATTTAGAAATAAGGATATGTGGTGTGAGCCTAAAATACCAAGGTAGGGGTTTCATACACAATTACAATTATGATTTCTCTATAGCTATTAGGGAAATGAAAAAGGTTTGTCTAAATGCATGTTTCATAGGACACGTCAAGGACATGAAGACGCATAATGTACTTAGAATGCTCAGTAGCAATCTCATGCATATTTAATGTAGTCTCATTTACCTCTTACCCTTTAAACTCTCTTTTAACCCCAAGCGCCCCAACCTATCACCCAACATAAGTTAGGCGCTCACCTAGGCGCATGGGCGCCAAGCCCCTCTTTTATGTGAGCCTTATAAGAATGCTTCACTATTAATGGAGGAATGTTTTATAAAACAAAAACATGCATGTAATCTAATATAGAGGTAGTGGAACTAACTCTAAGCACAAATGTACCATGAGATAAACATAAACATCACAACAACATGATAGAATCAGATCTTAGCTAAGAATAACATGAAAACACACTAAAGTTTGGTCTATAAACACAATATTTGGAACAAAGCTTCATATATTGACTATAACTATTTATAGTATCCATATTACATCAAAAAGGGTCATATCAGACCATATACATCAAGGAATAACATCCCAACCCTACAAAACTACTCTGCATAGAAAACCCTAGCTATGTTCTTCCATTTCAACTCTGGTTTCAGACCCGAGCACCTACATCCATGCATAACATCATCCTTTCCTAGCCTCTCTCTAGCACTAACAATAACAACAACCTATAACAACAATGACAGCTCCCAACATCACAACCCACAACATTCTTGCAGCACTTCATTGCCTCTAAAACCCTCTTTATCCCACAACATTCTTTTAACACTTCGTTATCCTTCCACTCCTCCCTATTTTGGACCCAAGCACTCCCTTAAATAGAATCTGGATCCTTCCTTCATTGCCATAGTTTCACCCATGAGCAGATCACATGCCAGTGGAAATGTGGTCCTCCATGATCGAGTGTTATGACTTGCAAAATCCTCCACTAACTATAATGATCCTCCTTTGGAATATTCCCTTCGTGGAATATTCTTTCCTTGAGCTCCAAGACTCCAGGATGGCACCTTATCCACTCATCATGCCTACTCAAGCCTTCATGTGTTTTTCCTGTGATACCACCTTAGAAATGTGGCTAAGTCCCCAAACCCTTTCTTGCTTCCACGTGCTAACCTTTTCTCTCCGCGCCTTTCCTTGAGCGTTTTTCTACCTTACTTACCCTGTGCGCGCACGCTCTTCCTCTACCTTGGGACTTAGTCAATTTCAGGGTCTAACATTTAAGATTGGTGTTTTTCTACAACTATCAAGTAAACGATTAGGGTAGTGTAGTATTCACGTGAGTTCAATTTACATCTAAAGGGGAAAAATAAAAAATGGAAAAGCCAACATGTTCCAACTTTGGAACATGACTAAAAAATACAATGTGAAAGAGGTTGAATAAAATTTGGGCTCTTACACTTTATAGGTAGTTAGAATACAAATAAATGCAAGGGGAATTCACTTATGTGTTTCAAGGGTTAATTTAGAAACAAGGATATGTGGTGTGAACCTAAAATTCTAAGGTAGGGGTTTCATACACAATTATAATTAGGATTTCTTTGTAGCTATTAGGAAATGAACAGGTTTGTCTCTGAATTGTGAGGCACATATATTTTCGAGGTGTGGATGATAGAGGTGAAGTACACTAGGAAACGTGAAGGGTGGCATAATGTGCTTATGGCCAAGGTGATGCTTCAGAATCGGGAGGGAGGTTTACTAAGATTGCTGACCCAATAGTGGCATTACTCTCTTCGAGATCGAGCACAAAAGATGCGTAAAAGGAATGTTCAAGGAAGGAAAAGACATGAATTAAAGGTTAAAAATTAAAATGAATTATGTGATCCATTTTTTGTCTCTTTCTCACACATTATGCACATGAATGTAATTTGTGTTTAAAGGAGGAAAATGTAAAAAATGAGGAAAACCCAATAAACACATTTTTTCAAGTTCAAGCTTGAGTATTTGTAGGGTAATAGGTGATGCCTGAACAATCATTGATAATTGAGCCATTATAATAGTTGTACCATATGAGAAAAAGTGTTTTTGATTTGTCATCCGAAAGAGGTATTTTATAATAAAAACATGGGAATTAAATACTTGCGTGTGTTGGGGTTAACACACACCGGTTGTAAACAATATATCAGATCTAAGCATACATGCAAATAAAAGTGGATATTCTACCAGAAGAAATATACAAAATAAGAGACATAAATCAACACCAAATTTAACGTGGTTCACCTAGTGTGGGCTACATCCACCAAGAAACAAGCCAATCTATTATCCAAAGCTTTGATAAGATATACAATGAAGATTTACAATCTTCCACACCTCTTAGATGTACAATACTTTCTTTCTTCAAGCTTTTGCTTCATCACCAAGAATTCTCTCTCTCACCAACTTTTTCAAGTTCTTTCTAATTCTTGTTAATCATATCACTTCTAAACCCTAGCTTTTATGCTTATATAGTCATTTATAGACTTAGGGCACTTAGCCATGTAATTACAATCAATAGATATACTTTAATGCTAAAAATAGATCTAATTCCCGAGAGTTAATTAAAACATCCTCGCACAGTAACCGATGCCGATTAGCCCTAACCGATGTCGGTTCCTTCCTTGTCTTGACCGATGTTAGTCATGGGTGACTAATGTCGGTTCCCCCCCTTAACCAATGATGGTTACTGTATTTTCTAAAAGTTTCCATTGCATGCTAAAACAAAGTAATTGAGCTCCACAACTCAACAATCTCCCACTTGGAGATTAATTATTGCACCATACCTATACAACATCATTCTTGGATCCTTCCTTAGCTTTGTTTCTTCCTCTTCAAGTCTCAAACTTGAAGACCAATAGAAGTGGAGTGTAGCTCCAACTTCTCCTTTGTTAATGGATTCATTAGCATATCCGCAGGGTTCTTTCTTGTATGAATCTTTTCCAGATTCAACTGTCCATCCTCCAATACCTCATATGAAGTGATACCTCAACTGAATGTGTTTCATTCTTAAATGAAATGATGAGTTCTTTTCCAAATGAATTGCACTCTGACTATCACTAAACAATTTACAATCACCTTGCTTCTTTCCCAACTCTTCCATGAACCTACTCATCCATATCATCTCCTTGCTAGCCTCTGTAGCTACAACATACTCTGTACCTCTGTAGTAAACAAAGCCACAACCTTCTGCAATCTTGAAATCCAGCTAACTATCATTCCACCTACTGTGAAAATATATCCAGTAGTGCTCCTTCTACCATCCAGATCTCCAGTCCATATCCAAATCAACATAGCCACATAATGAAATATCTAAACCTCCATAGCATAATTAGATGTCCCTTTCAAATACTTGAGTATCCATTGGACTACTTTCCAATGCTCTTTACCTGGATTGGCCATATATCTACTCACAACTCCCACTTTGCTGCAATGTCTGGTTTGGTACAAACCATAGCATACATGAGACTCCCAACTGCTGAAGCATATGGCACTCATGTCATGTATTTGACCTCCTCATGTGATGATGGACATTGATCTTTTCTCAATTTGAAGTGTCCAGCCATAGGTGTGCTAACAGGTTTTGCATTCTGCATGTTGAACCTTTCTAACACCTTGTAGATATAATCCTCCTGAGACAAATACAATTTCTTATTTTTCTGTCTCTCTATGTATTTGTATGCCAAGGATTATTTTTTGCAGCTCCTAAATCCTTCATAGAAAATGTGTGAGCTAGCTTTCCCTTAAGCTCACCAATGTCCTGCATACTAGATCCTGCAATAAGCATATCATCCACATACATTAACAAAATAATATAGCTCCCATTTTCAAGCCTTTTGAAATAAACACAATGGTCAGATTCACATCTCAAGTAACCATGCTCTTGCATAAACTTATCAAACCTCATGTACCATTGCCTTGGAGCTTGCTTGAGCCCATATAAACTTTTTTTCAACCTACACACTACTAATTTCTCCTTACCCTTGACTTCATACCCAAGTGGTTGCTTGCATATAAATCTCTTCATCCAAATCACCATAAAGGAAATCCGTCATTCACATCTAGTTTCTCTAAATGTAAATCCTCTACTGCAACTAAGCTCAATACAGTATGAATAGAAGTCATCTTAACAACAAGAGAAAATATTTCACCAAAGTCAATACCTATTTTTTGTGTAAATCCCTTTACTACAAGCCTTGCCTTGTACCTTTTCTATCCACCCTCTTCTTCCTTAATCTTATAAACCCACTTGTTTTACAATGTCTCTTACCTGTTGAAAACTTAACCAAATCCCATGTCTGGTTCTGTTCCAAGGAGTCCATCTCCTCATCCATGCCATGCTCCCACTTGGACATGAGTCTTATCCTACATTACTTCTTCAAAGATCTTTGGTTCACCATTATCAATCAATAATAAATAAAATAGAGAAGGTGTAAATCTTTCTAGAGGTTTACTTACCCTTTGTGACCTTCTCACAGGAGTTTGGGGTACCGGAGGCTCAATCTGACCTCCGGACATTTCTATCCAAATCTGAAATGATACAACGACATTGGTTCTAATGAACCAAGGCTAGCCAGATGTCGGTTTGGATCTTCATAACGATATCGGTTCATCTCGACCAATGCCGGTTAGGGGTCAACCGACACTCGGTTATTGTGTAACCTGTCGGTAATTCTTTTAAATCTGAGAGTTCATTTTCATTCACAAACTTCTCAATAGTTCATCCTGGGGTACCAAAATTTGATCCTCATACATTCTCTTTTCATTCCATTCAACATCACGACTCTAATAATTTTAGAATTCTCTAAATCCCAAAAATGAAACCGAAATCACCAGATCCATAACCAATGAAAGTGCATCTCTTGGATTTTGCATCCAACTTTTTCTATTTTCCTTATCAACATGCACAAAAGCTTCTGAACCAAAAAAATTTAAGAAAAGAAAGATCTACCTCTTTTTTGGTCCAAGCTTCCTCTAGTATTCCTCCATCTAGTGAACTTGAAGGACCACGGTTAATCAAATAAACCATTGTATCAACTGCTTCTACCCAAAACTGTAAGGGCAATCTAAAATGTATCCTCATACTTCTAGCACGTTCCATGATTTTCCTGTTCATTCTTTCTACAACACCATTCTCTTGTGGTGTTCTTGGAACCGTTATTTCTCTACGTATTCCATTCACTAAACAATAATCATTGAAAGCCTTACTATAATATTCACCACCATTGTCAGATCTAAGGCACTTTAACTTAGAATTTGATTCATTCTCAACAAGGGATTTCCATCTTTTAAAAGTCTCAAAAACATCATATTTACATTTAATACAATAAACACCCATACCTTTCTTGTAGCATCATCAATGAAAGTAACATAATACTGGATCCTCCATGAGAAGCTACCTGAGCTGGTCCCCACACATCTGAGTGTACAAGCTCCAATTTTTCTCCTTCTTAGTTGCCCCAACTTTGATAAATATCACTCTCTTTTGCTTTCCAAAGATACAATGCTCACAGAAATCAAGATCTAAATATTTCAAATCTGATAACTTACCCTTAGCCTTTAAGATCTGCATTTCTTTTTACTCATATGGCCCAACCATTATGCCACATGCATGCATCTAAATCTAATCAAGTAGATAATGCGAAAAAGAATCAATAATACATGTAAATAAATATAACATTCCTACCTTCTTACCTCCAGGGGATAATTTTAGTGGTGAATATTCATAATATGGTGAATATTCCATTTTAAAAAAATTGAAAAGGTGAATTTTCTAGCAAGAGGTTTTACTGAGTGACTTGCTTCACCTAAAATTACAGTTTAATTTTTTTTTAGGGTCTTCGCCTACCCTTGAAACTATCCCCATATAATCCTAGATTATTCACCAAGTAGAACACTAATATCTCATTCATACCACTTGGGGGTATATGTATTATCAAGTATCAATGAAATGCACGCAAAGCGCAGGCTACGGGAGGATAGAACGTTCGAAATAAGAATTGATTAGAGAGAGTTTGTTGGCCTTATGGCGAGGGAGAGTTTGTTGACACACGATAGGGAGATTTTGTTGACGCACGATAGGAGTGTGGAGGAAGAAGATACTTAATGATAGTTTGTTGATGCGTGACATGGAGATTTTGTTGTCGCAGTCACAAATAGGAGGGTGGAGGTGTAGACGCATTCGATAGAATATTTGTTGTCACACGTCAAGAAGGTGGTTTTCACAAGTTCAACAAACCTCGCTAACGCGTGCCAACAACCTCATAATATAGCGGATCCTCAACGAGCCTCGATTGAATGATGTGCGTTAATAACCTTGTTGACGTGTATCGGCGAGATGTTGTACCACCTTCTTGAATTTGAAAAAACAAATCTCTATCATGTGTTTGAGCCTTTTATCACACCACTTAAAAATTAGGTGAAAATTTTTGAAATTATTAGACCCCAAAAAATTACCTTCCATATGAAACCAATTCCGAGGATATTCACCAAGTAGTATTTTCTACCTCCAATTTCTAATAGGTCTCTTAAAATGAACCTTCCTTACCTCTTTCCACAATAAAAGCACCCTTGGTGACTTTCCAAGAGTCTTCCTATAAAAGTAACCATGCAACCAAATTCACCTAGTTTCCCTATGCAAAATAAAATTTCTCCGAGGCTTGGCACATGCCTCACATCTTTCAATACCCATGTATTTCCATTCTACAATTTTAGATGAACTTCCCCTTTACCATTAATACTGCAAGGTTCATCATCACCCAAATAAACATGCCCAAAATTACCCTGACATAATTTCTAAATAACCCTTATTAGGGGTTGCATGGAAAGAAGCTCATGAATCTAAAACCCATGATTAAATTCTATTATCTAAAGAAAGAATAAGAGCATCTTGCATTACCTCTGATGTAGCAATATTTTTATTTACCTTTGTCTGGTTGTTGGTTCTCTTTATCCTTTGACCAACAATCTTTCTTTGCATGTCCTTTCTTTCCACATTTCCAACAAGTAATTCCTTACTTCTAGATTTAGATCTGCTATCCCTTGACTTTGATTTCCCATTACTCTTACTCTTGGATCTCTCCTTCTGCCTGCCCCTACTTTCTACATTCAAAGCATTTCCAGATGATGATTCCTCTATAATCTTCCTGAATTTCTTCATTCAAGATTATACTAACCACATCATCAAACTTCAAAATATTATTAGCAGATGTTTTATTACTAACAACCATTACCAAGTTATCCCAACTATCAGGCAAAGAACATAAGAATAAAAGTGCTCTTACTTCATCATCAAATGGTATTACAACCGATTTTAATTGATTTACAATAGATCAGAAATCATTCAAATGACTAGATGTAGATCCACCTTCATGCATCTTAGAACTAAATAGTTTCTTCATCAAATAAACTTTATTTGAAGCACTAGGTTTTTCATATAAATTAGCAAGAGATTTCATTAACTCTACCGTAGAAGCCACTTTTGTAATATTGGAAGCCACGGATGCTGCCAAGCTCAATCTTATAGATCCCAATCCTTTCTCTATCAAGAATCTTCCATTCTTCATCAGTCATCTTCGTAGGTCTAGACTTCTCATCCAATGGTAAATACAAATCTCTTTGATACAGATAATCCTCAATCTGCATCTTCCATAATTGATAATTTCGGCCATCAAATTTCTACCTTGTATTTGTTTTCTTATGCCATTGTTGTAGCTCCCACTCAATCAAAAAACCCTTTGTGAGTAAATTTTTCAACACACAAAAACCCTCAAACAAAGCTCTGATACCAATTGTTGGGGTTAGCACACTGATTGTATAGATAATATATCATATCTAAGCATACATGCAAATAAAAGTGGATATTCTACTAGAAGAAATATACAAAACAAGAGACATAAATCAACACCAGATTTAACGTGGTTCACCCAATGTGGGCTACGTCCACCAAGAAAAAAGCCAATCTATTATCCAAAGTTTTGACAAGATTTACAATCTTCCACACCTCTTAGATGTACAATACTTTCTTTCTTCAAGATTTTTTGCTTCATCACCAAGAATTATCTCTCTCACCAACTTTTTCAAGTTCTTTCTAATTCTTGTTAATCATCTCACTTCTAAACCCTAGATTTTATGCTTATATAGTCATTTATAGACTTAGGGCACTTAGCCATGTAATTACAATCAATAGATATACTTTAATGCTAAAAATAGATCTAATTCCCGAGAGTTAATTAAAACATCCTCGCATAGGTAACCAATGCCTCGGTTAGCCCTAACCGATGTCGGTTCCTTCCTTGCCTGACCGATGCCAATTTTGGGTGACTGATGTTGGTTCCCCCTTAACCAATGACTAAGATTCATCGTATTTTCCAAAGCAAGTTTCCATTACATGCTAAATCGAAGTAATTGAGCTCCACAACTCAACAATAAATGCAATTTGCATTTAAAGGAGGAAAATGTAAAAAATGAGGAAACCCCAATAAATACATTTTTTAGGTTCAAGCTATTTGTAGAGGTAATATGTGATGCCTGAACAATCATTGATAATTGAGCCATTGTAATGGTTGGCCATATGAGAAAAAGGTGTTTTTGATTTGTCATTTGAAAGAGGTATTTTAAAATAAAAACATGGGAATTAAATACATGCATGTCCCACGGATATTCCATGACTTAGTAAACATGTGGGAATTAAATCCTTTCATGCCCCACACCTAGTCCTCGGTTTAGATCATTTTACCCAAATAATATATGTTATGTGTTCTACCTTATACACAAATGTAAAAAAAGTTCTATACATAATTGTGATCAGGGGTTTCTTACGAAATTGGGATCAAGATTTCTATATAGCTATAAGGGAAAAGAATAGGGTTTGTCTCTAACTCGAGGCACATAGTTTTTACACGTGTAGACAATGTAGGTGAAGGACACCTTAGAATTAAATACTTACATGGCCCACACCTACTCCATGAATTAGTAAAAACACGAGAATTAAACCCTTGCAAAATACACTTTTAACTCACCGATAGTAAAATAATTCTTTATCAAGCACAATAGTTATTTCAATCGAAGCCTCAAAATGAATTTTATCAATACATAACAACCAATATTAACCATAAACAATTTGGCATTTAGTATGTTGTTTTTCTCTTAGCATCTCATTCCCGAAACATTGTTATTGATTATATTTCTCATCATGAAAACCCCCACTTCTTCAAGATGATAAATAATACCAAAGGATAGTCACCGCCAAAGTCAAACCCCAATAACACAACGTGGTCATCACAAATTTGGGTATGTGGCCAAAGGAGAAATCAGAAGCTATGGAGCATAGGACCATGAACATAAGGGTTATTACTTAGAGTTTCTTGCACCTCATTTTTTCACCGAGGTAGCCAAGAAAGAGCTTTCTAAAAATGGTTCCACATAAGGCAACACCCATGACTACTGGGTACTACGAAATAGGAAATCACCCCCAGCTTTTCTCAAACCTAGATGGTAGTAATAAATATGGCCAAGGAGTTTGACAACTGGTAATGTAGAAGAGGTTGTAGGCATCTGTGAAAAATCCCATGCAATTGTTGTGAAGTAGTACCATTATGTTTTGGCCGCGTCCAAAGCTTTCAACACCTCTCGATAGTTCCCTCGCCATGATTTCAACCCTTCAAATCCTGCAAACAAAACATACACACCACACAAGCTCAAAGTCAGGTGGTTATAGCTCCCAAATTCAGTTTAAGTTATTCCTAATTATGATGTAAAAATGAAATGAAAGAAAATTATCAATGTTGGTTACCAACTGGTATGCTAGACTTTCTATGACAACACGTCTTCCATGTTTTTTTCAAACATGTTGCATGCTTTCACATTTTGAATACATGTTTGACCCTAACCTTACAACTTAAACATATGGTTGAATTCCCTTCCTCATAATGCTTTGGTATACATCCATGTTCTATTTCAAAGCTTTGTGTTTGGGATAGGCTCATGGCATGCAAGTACATGTGAATTGATATATATCCGACACGTGTTGGACAAGAAACCACTCTACTCCAAACTAAGCCCAAATCTCAAATATACTATGCTCGACCCCCTGCTTTGTCTCCATGACCTTTGATCACCTCGCTTTGTCTCCTGCGGTCTCCGAGTTGTTATCCCAGAGAGAGGGCCAAGGAAATAACCATGCTCAAATCCTTGTTGAAGGAAGGCAACCTGGTTTTTTTCCCTCGAGGAACAATGTGTAGAGAGCTTCATGTTGCGATTTAGTAGGGGACCTGATCATATGCCTCAAGGACACAACATGAAGAGAGCTTCATGTTTTGATTCTACACTATATTCATAGAGTTGATGGAGCACATTGTTTTGGTATAACCGTGATCAATACTTCCTTTTTTTTTTCCCCAAACTCCAATCGATGGCTCAAATTTCTCCCTCGATCTATGGTCCTCTTCATTTTTCCAAAAGCACAACCAATGTGCTTACACCCTATTCTCCACAGATTTCTTGTTATCCACATCTTCCTCATCCCCGACTGCCGATCTTCATCGCATGTCCTTCTTCAAAGTAATCACCATCCAATATTTGACACTTGTCATATTTTTTTGGTTCGCTTTCACTTAGTAAATCCTTTCAACATAATCAACAAATTGGCTTTAAAATTGATTTCACCTAGTGAATTATTTATTATCTACATTTATTTCAACTTTAACTATTGAATATTTCAATTAAATCTTTGAATTTATGTTCTCCCAAATTTTAGAACTTTCATAAACCTAAACATTTATGTTTTAAAAAACACATTCTTAGCTCTTCAGGATTTCAAAATGACATTACCTATATTGAGAGGCTAAAGCGGATGGAGATTAGCACAAAGTTTATGCCCATGGTTTGATCACTTCGGTTTGTGTATTTTTGGTCTGCATGTTTTACAAGGCCATGTTCCATTCTATTTTATGTAGGGATTTCATATTTGTTTAAAATTTGATTGTGAAACCTGGGTTTTCCAAATTGTATATCAGCTTGACTTGTGCCTTTTCCCAACTTATCACCGTATCTGGGTAAACCATTCACTCAAGCTATGTGCCATTTATAAACGGGGTTAGATTCAAGCACAAATCTTGTAAGTCTTCTCCATGTGGCCAATATTTCTTCCACTTAAAACATGTATAAATCCATACTCTCTGATTCGTCTATAGCCACATCTTTTAACTCAATTATCTTCCTAGAGCAAAAAGAAACATGGCCGAGAAATATCTTTCACTGTTAGAAATCCTGTGTCAAAGTGCAGAAGGCAGGGCTTCTGTGTGTGGCCATCCCCTGGGAATCCCTGTCCTTGTCCAGAAAATCGCAAAAGTAACAAAGTTGGGCACAGAGGCTGCCATTGGAGCGCTGTGGAAAATTTTCAAGAACTGCAAAACGTCATCAGTGGTTAAGGATATGGAGGAATCATATGGAGGAAGTAGGGGTTTTTCTCAAGAAGTTATGTTATGTGCTGCAAATAGGATGTCGGTTAAGCACCAGACACATAGCAAAGGAGATTGTCAAAGCTCAAAAAGAAAGGTCATCAAACATAAATCAATTGAAATTGAATACGAAGAATTGAAACATAAATATATGCATGTAGATGAGCTCAATACCCATGGATGCATTAGAGTCATGGAAAAATGATATACAAAGTTGTATCATGTTGTCTTTCCAAATATGTCATACAATCGGGGGCACAATTTAAGCCCCTTTGTTCAAAATTTTCACATTCAAAGTTATCTTGATATCATAACTTTTATAATTAGGGCACAATTTAAGCCCCTTTATTAAAACTTTCATATTTAAAGTATATCTTGATATCAATAATTTTTATTTTTTTCATGAATCTAAATTTTTATATATTTTGATAGTTAAAATTTTGTGTTTTAAAAAGTAAGGCATAATAGATGTATGGTGTTTAGAAGCTGCAATACACTACACAACTATACATGGGATGCCGCATTGGTATTGATGCTTCATAAAGAACAAAGGGATGTTTTATTGATTAAAAACATATAAAATTAAGAGAATAAATCTTACCTATAAGGCACATGACCTAAATGCTCTATAAGTGAAGTGATCACATGCATAGGTCGTCTTAGGCATTATACACAAAAATGTTTTTGTAGCATTCGATTCACATGTATACTTCACAATGATTTTAACTTAGCTTTTTTTTTTTTATTCAACTCACATTTTGTTTTCACCTAATTAAATAGTTCCATAAAACTTCGATTGGGAACTCTATTTATTATTGGAAATGAAAACATACTCCACTTATAAGCATACCATAATATCACCCAATATTCTATCTTTTTATTCTATCTCCATGAGTTCTCCATTAAGGTGGATGTTTGTTCATCGCTGAGATCTTTGAATAAAAATGTTGACCAAGCCATGGGTAAGCAAGTCCTCCTTCACATGCAACTTTATTTCTAATCTTGGATTCTACTCCTTGCGTCATCTTTTCTACAAATATTTGTGTACGCACGTTATTAGCCAACAACTATTGGTCAAAGGAGGTGTTTCCATTAGATCGCAACATCATGTTTTGATTGTTGAAAGGGTAACCAAGTGTTAATCTCAAAACAATGACACCACTCCAACTAACATCTAGTTTAGTCAACCCAATAGCTGGATAGCTAACAGTTCACCTCTACATAATAGAGTTCTCCTAGTAGAATATGCGTAGGATCTAAAAAATAATGTCTTCAAAGAAATCTAGTTCATAAATAGTAGTAATTATATTTACATTGTTTGATTTTCACTACAAAATTAAATTTAATTAAGAAGAGAATAGAGAATTTAGTAATTGCATACTCTTTGCACCCCATTTTCAATGGGAAGGCCCGAGACCAAAGGATCATCTGCATTCAATATACAAATATCACCAAGCCTCGCCTCAAGCAGAATCTCCCCTTTAGCACTTCAACCTCCTCCAAGCTTCTGAAGTTCTCCATATGAGCAGGACCCACATTAAGTACCACTCTCACACAAGGCTCAAATCCTAGCCAACTCATGAATTTCTCCCACATGGTTCATACCCAATTCCAAAACACATGCTTTGGAAGACAATGGCATTGAAATAAGAGTAAGGGGTACAACAATATGGTTATTTTGATTATCTGATGTCTGATGGATCTGACCCAGAGACTCCATGGTAGGCACAATCATGGCTCTTGTGTTATTGCTCTCAACCTTCACAAAACCCCTAGGCCAACCTTAAAAACCATGTTTTCTACTACACCTGCACAACCCTTAGCCAATGCAGATTGTAGAAAGTTGTAGATTTTATTATGCATATATCCAAGTTTGTGTATTTCCTTGTATCTCAAATTTATTTCTATATTTTCCTAGTCCATGATATATATATATATATATATATATATATATATATCAAAAGTAAATTTTGTCGATTCTCTTGTGCTCTCTATTTCCCTTAACAACACAAAAATCAAACTTATGAAATTCAATCTTTTTATGTTATTTCGTTGATTCTTTTATGCTATCTATCTTGTAATATAAAATGTATGCATTCACATTGACCTAACTCTTCCCAAACTTATCTATTTTAGTTGTTGGATCTAGATGGTGCAAGATCAATAATGGTGGTTGCTCCCATCGGTGCGAAATGAGAAAAATCTTGTCTTCGTTCATGTAATTTGGCAATCCTTAAACATGAGATGCAATTACAAGGGTGTATATATCATATGAAAATTATGTTTTCTTGGATTTCTGTCTATTCACATTGCAAATATTAATCGGGAGACGTTCCTTTCTTTTCAGCATATTTTATATTTTGGATATCTTATTTGATAATGCTAAAACTTTTATATTGGAGCTTCGGTTTGTTCTAATTATTCATCTTGCAAGAATGTGTAACTAGTGCTCTTTG
This sequence comes from Taxus wallichiana var. yunnanensis, assembly GCA_018340775.1. Lineage (NCBI taxonomy): Eukaryota > Viridiplantae > Streptophyta > Pinopsida > Cupressales > Taxaceae > Taxus > Taxus wallichiana. The sequence continues at coordinate 1,016,731,973 of CM031237.1, forward strand.
TCAAAAGACAATTTTACTAGTTACTCACCAAGTAACTAGTTTATTAGTTTCAATGATGAGACATTGTCACATGCTTTCTATTTCTACCATTTTTCTAATTCAAGACTTGTTATTAGCTATTTTGTTTCCATTTTCATTGTTGTTAACTATTTTGTTTCCATTTTCATTGCTATTAGTTGTTTTCTTTCCATTTCCAACTGAAAAATCATGAAGGGATCTCCTAATACAACTACTACTATGGGTAAGTGCACCAAGTTTGAGGGTCCAAAAGGGGTCTTAAGTGGACACATTTTTCTAGAAAAAAACTTCAACTTGTACGAGTTTTTGAAATAGTTACACTCAAAATTGGAAGATGTTGTAGAAATATGAATCATAGCATTTTGAGTCTAGTTTCTAAGCTACTAAATTTTATTGAAAACAGATAAGTTTAAGTGGGTCAAACAACTAAAATACCAACAGATGCTCTTGTTTTTGTTAAAAAAACATAATAGAGTGACTTTTGTGCCCCCCACAATTTTTTGAGCACCATTTAGTATTTTTGAAAACCCTTTGGTAGAAAAATAGCTAGGAGCATCTAGTTTGGGCTCCATTTTTTTAGATTTTTTTAAGTGAATATTTTTTTATTTATGATTTTTCTAGTACATAAATTTTATGTTTTGAAAAATAACGAGCTTCGAAAAACCATGCCCCCATAACTACCTCAAAAAATATCGAAAATTAGTTTTTTTTTAATATGTATAGAATTATGCCTAGTTTGGGCTTTATTAGAGTAGGTATTTACCTTAGCTCATGTTCACTCTAGGTACTTTATTTACCTTTATTGTATTTATCCTCACCCACTTATGTGTGTGGATATTTCTTTTATCTTATTTAGATATTGGGAGATATTATCTAGTTGTTAGGTATAGTTATTTCCTTGATCTATGGTATTGACTAGTTTTTCCTTGATCTATGGTATTGACTAGATCCTTGATGTCTAGTTCTCTCCTAAATCTATGGTATTGACTAGTTCTTTGATGACTAGTTATTTCCTTGTTATTTATGGCTTGATCTACGACCTTGACAAAGATTGGTTCTTAGATTGTTATTCCTTTCCTATTTAAGCAAGGCCCATTCTCAATGTATTGCATTCAATTCCATAATAATATATGATATTGCTAAATCCCATTCATCATTTATTTGCAAAGTATTATGTAAAGTTATTATGGTGAATTTCTTTCATCTTATTGATCATGGTGTTTGATTAGCATCTATGTTCTTGGCTTGATACGATCTAGTTACCATTTTTCATGGTATCAGAGCTAGAGATTGTTGTTGACATCCATCTGTAAGTTTTATTTTACAAATAAATTATTTGTGTATTCATATATTTGGGATTTGGTTGTATTTTGTTGTTGTGTGCATTACCCATTAAAATCCTTAGCCCTTGGTCATATGGTATTCCATATGAGGGCTTAAAGCTTGTGATTCCGCTTGTAACTTCTAACTTCACCCTCTTTAATTTTTTTGTGTGGTGAAGGCAACAACATTTTATTTTGTTTTAGTGGCACCTAAAATAAATAACGAGAAAATATTAAAAAGATTTTAAATTTTGATCGATAACTTGGTTTTGAGGGCCGTTTTTGTAAAAGTGCTTGTTTTTTTGCTCTTTCCATTAGAAATATTTATTTTGAGACTTGCGCTATAATTATAAAGTGTCAAAATATGAAGGAGTGTTGTGATCAATTGTGGACATGGGAATTTAATTTGAGCAATCTCACGTCCTAAACTTTTAGGAGTTGTAGTTTGTACATATCATGGATTCTAAGAATGATATGCTTTTCTCTCGAAGTGTGTGGACTTCAAAAAGATATTGTAAAATGTGTGGAAGAAAATAGATCACTCAAGAAGTGAAATTTTTCTTGAATCACTCATTCACGATAAGAATACAATAATACACTCCTTAGAAAAACTTGCTATCCTACATCATCATCATATTGTGGACAACCATACCATACTCCTAGTCCACTTGCAACTATTGCTCTTGAACCCACTGACATTGATATGTTAGTCTTTGAGTTTGTTCCTACTCTTGATGCTCATACACCTATGAAGCTTGTTACTGCATGCTCTTCCACATCTGTGCCTATTACAATACCACATGTTGTGTATCCTATTTCTGCTCAACTTGCATGGCTTTTTTAAGAAGCATACCACTGCATTCAGTTCTCGCATGCTCCATTCTATGGGTCTCACTAGTGAGTCATTGGTAGACATTCACAGGGTATTGTTTCCTCTATTCCACATGTTAAGTGGAATTCTCGTCATGACATTAGTTTTTGAGTAGATACTTCATTGGGATCACACATTGATAGAGCTCCTTTTTTTTTCGCTCGACTCTTTCTGAGGATCATGAGCAACACATGAGTTCTGCACCTTCACTCAAGCTTGAGAAACTGAGATTTTAGTTTATCGACATGATCAACCTGACACACATTCTGATATTCTTTTACATGCACCCATTGTGCATTTTACACCAAGTCATATGCAGGCATCTTCTTCATCCATCCGTGTTGATTTGGGGTGGATATCTGATCACTCATGGAGGTGACATAGGCATTCATTAAGAGGACTCTACAGGCATGGCTCCTCCACCATTCGGCCTCTTGCTTCACTTTCTATATCTTATGCATTGTGATGCTTCTTGTTTTGAGCATTTTTTTTTCCTTGAGGTGTAGTGTATCTCTCTTGTTTGTTGAGAGATTTTATATCTATATTTTTGACACTTTTGGCATGTTGACAACTCTATCTCTCTATGGGGGATCTATTCTGTGCAGCCCAAATGTTAGTTTTTTTTCGTGTTTGAGTAATTGTTTTGACAACTCATACAAAAATTATGATTTGTAGTGCCACTCCACCCATTCAACAGTATGGGAGGGTGTGGTGTTGATCTTGCTTCTTCGGGTTTCGTATCCTTACCTTGTTACCTTAGCTTTTCTTGGATCATCAAGACACTGGAGTTTGTGTCCTTTCCTTGTTGCTTTTGGTTATTGTTCTTGATCGTGGCACATCTATTTGTAGTATTTGATCGAATTATGTTTGGTATTTTTACACTTTCGACATCACTCCAATTAGTTGTGATCTCCTTGTATGGAGTTATTCTGGTGAAACCTAGTGTCGATTTTTTTTTGAGTTTTGTGATCAAGTAGTGGATTCGGACCACTAGTGCACACCAAACTTCTTGAGCATTGTATGAGTTTTTTTTTAGAGCCAAGCTTCTTGGGATGTCTTTACCAGCGGGTCTTTACTCTCTTCACTTTGGTTTTGGGTACCTAGTTTTGGGTACTTGCGGTGTCCCTTTTTCCAGGTTATTATACATGAGTACCTCATCGTAGCCTAGTTTCGAGACTTATACTATGGACATGCCACATCTATTTTAGCCCCTAGCTTCACTTGAGGGGGTGTTAGAGTAGGTATTTATCTTAGCTCATGTTCACCTAGGTACTTTATTTTTGTATGTATTTTGAAATAGTTACACTCAAGGTTTATTGTATTTATCCTCACCCACTTATGTGTGTGGATATTTCTTTTATCTTATTTAGATATTAGGAGATATTATCTAGTTGTTAGGTATAGTTATTTCCTTGATCTATGGTATTGACTAGTTCTTTCCTTTGATCTATGGTATTGACTAGATCTTTGATGTCTAGTTCTCTCCTAAATCTATGGTCTTGACTAGTTCTTTGATGACTAGTTATTTCCTTGATTTATGGCTTGATCTAAACCTTGGTAGTTCTTAGATTGTTATTCCTTAGCTATTTAAGCAAGACCCATTCTCATTGTATTTCATTGAGTTCCATAATAATATATGATATTGCTACTCATTTATTTTTGCAAAGGTTTTATGTAAAGTTATTTTGGTGAATTAATTTCATCTTATTGATCGTGGTGTTTGATTAGCATCTATGTTCTTGGCTTGGTACGATCTGGTTATCATTCCTTTCATGGGCTAGTATAATTTTTTTAAAATTTTGATCACCCAAAAAAAAAGATACACTTTTAGACATATTTACAATTAAAAAAATAGCTATAAAAAAGGCATAGTTAGAAAATAAATAATATGGAAACCTTATATTAGTAGAAAATTTGAAAAATTATATTTTTAGAAAGAAGAAACTCTACTCTATGTCGTGGTATAATTTTTTAAAATGGATTGATTGTTTTATTTTGATTTATCATAGAGGAAGTGACATTTTTTACATTTTCTTACAAAAACATTGTTTGTTGTGTTTGTACAGGTCCATGCCTCAAGCTTGGGGATCCAAACAGATCCCAAGCCTTGAGGCATGGCTTGGGAAAAGAGTAAAATGCATGCAAACATGTATGCGTTACATAACACGCATGTTTTTTTTTTTTATATATTGTGCCCCCCAACGTCCCTTTCATCTCTTTCATGGGAATTCTGCAAACATTCTATTTTGTTTTGCAATTTTCTCTACATTCTTGCACGATTTTTTAGTAGTTCATTTTGTCCCCTACCCCACTAGTTGATTTTTTCTAATCATGGGCGATAAACATCGAGCTAAGGACAAGAGGAAAGTCAAGAACAAGACACCGGAGCAATTGGAAGAGAAGAGAATAAAGAAATTGAAGAGAATGCAAAAAATTCAATTAGCAGGCAAGGTACATCCACTATATCAAATGTAGCTAATGTATTAGAAAATGGGGATGAAATACATAATGAAAATGTAGAGAATAATGATTTTGCAATGAATAATGATATTGAATTGAATGATAATGTTGGTATGGATGAAGAAATTGATATGAATCCAATTGTTGAACCCTTACTTGAGAATCCAAATGTTAACCCCGAAATTTGTATGAAAACATTGAATGAAGAAAGTAACCTTGTAAAAAATCTTCACCTCTAAGAACACCTCCTTCCATTTTGCGAAGAAAACCAATTCACTTAATTGAAATTGATGAAAACATTATAAAACCAATGCCTAACAAAATGTCTGAAAAGAAATGCGAGAAGAAAAGCTAGTGGAATTTGGGATAATTACTTTGAGAATTTAAATGACACACAAAGATGTCAATTATTTGTTTCATTGATGAAATTAATTAAGATGAGACCTATAATGAAGACCCTGGGGTTAATAACATCTAATGTTGTTGATCAAAATGTGTCAATTGTTGAAAACATACATAAAGCATACCAAATTGTAGGTGGAAAAAGACGCACCAAAGATAGTAATGTTACATGGCGTGCACTTACTAATTGTATAGTAAGTGATAAAATAATTAATAAACACTTGATTAGAAAAACAAGCAGTGCTTTGAAGCTAAACAGAAAAACACTAATGAAAGCAATAAAGAGACGTAAATGTCTTGAGTTAGTCAATAACACTTGACTATTGGGATTTCTCTAGTAGACTTCCACAAAAAGACAAGAATACATCTGATATTCTAAAAGAATTAATTGTAAAATTTTGGAATGAGAACACAAGGGTGTCACCAATAAATAGAAGAGATACAATAAAAAGAAGAATAGGTTCTCGTAATCATGAATCGTGTGCAAAATATTTCTTAGATATGACTCAAACAGAATTGTTCTCTAAGTTTAAAAATGAAAATCCACAAATTAACATTAGCCAAAGATTCTTTGAAATGAGCAAACCCTTTTATGTGAAAATCAATCACTCACGTACCACTTGTTGTTGTAGAATCATGTTGAATTTTCAATGCATTATGATGTTTTTTGTCAAATACGTAGTGTTTTATAACGACATCATGTTGCAGGGAGTGTGGAATAAATGTCCCACAAAATCTTCAAGGGAATTTATTCTGACAATATTTTGTGAAAAATCAACAAGACAATTTTTTTATAACAAAGCATGTTTGGATGGAACGTGCAATGTATGTGGTGGCTTGCCAAATCTAAAAAGTTGTATCCACGAAGGAGATTACATATTCAATAGGAAAAGAATTGGTTGATTTCACCAAATATAAATCGGTGGCATATCAATTAAAAGATGGAAAATAATCTAAGAGGTGTGAGCTTGTTAGAAAACAATTACCTATATCAGAATATATGGTCAAATTCAGAGAGGAAATTTTTATGAGTATGCAAGGCACACACATAGAGCTCGATGGTTGGATGAACAATTCAAGTTAAGCAAGGACACATTCCCACTTGGTACTATTGTTTCAGTAGTTGACTTTGCAGAGAATTACACATTGCAGCCACAAATGGAGGTTCAGTCTCAATATTATAACTCAGTGCAAGTTTCTATTTTCATGCATATAACATTCATGCACTCTCCTAAAAGCACTGAGAAAGATCAAAATATTAAGAGAGTATCATTTCTACATCAGTGATGATCGGACACATTCTACATAAATATGTACAAGGGTGTTTCCAGGTGTTTTATGTGAACTTGAATGAGAGGAACATTATTTTCGATCAACATTACATTTGGTCAGACAATTGCACATCACAATTCAAGAATGCATGATGTTTTATTAGCTAAGAAAGATGCACAAAGAAACAAATGTACAACATATTTGGAGTTTTACTGACATAGGGCATGGAAAAGGAGAGCATGATGGTGCTAGGAGCATGTGTGAAAAGAGCACTTGCAAGAGAAGAGTTAAAGTTCAAGGATGGTGCTAAATTTACAAATGCAAAAAACATTATTGATTGTGTGTCAAGAATATGGGCCATGAATCTCAAGAGAGATCAATGGTTCATAGATATTTTTGGTTGATAGAGGAACAACATCTAGAAAACTTTGAAGATTGTATGACAGTTGCAGGATCAAGTGATATGCACTCATTCCGTAGTTCAGATGCAAATGCTTGGACTATTTATACTAGGTGCATGACATGTTTTTGTATATCATGCATTGATTTTACGTGGAATGAATGTGAGTCACAACATTGGGTGGATGAATGGACTTGTAGACCTCTAATTCCACTCACACACATCAAGTTCCACGAGCATTACAACTTGCAGGGTCTTCAGATCAAATGACAACATCACCTGACTTTGACCAAGTCTCTGATTTAGTGCAACAAGGTACATACATATATGTACATGCCATGTTTTAGATTTATAAATTATTAAATGGTCAACTCTTAATGTATTTATAAATTGATTGAACAATTTTACTTTGTGATACATAGGGCATGTTTTTATAGTTATTGTGATGGAATTTAACAAAGAGGAAAAGACTACTTATCTCGTTGTGTAGAGGGGAAAAATATTGACTTCCACAAATCATTGATGGTGAAGACCTTGAGTATCCCACTTTGGATCGAGTGGTAGTCATCATGATGAAAACTTGGCTTCGATATATCCTATCAAAAATCAAACATTTGGTTGTTTGAAGACTATGAAGTACATCGAAAGATACTTCACTATTCACATTTGGTCCTCAAAACAAATATTAAATTGATCAAATATCGAGGTCGGGCATCAAACAAGAATATATGGAAGGTTTGTGAATCAGATCATGAAGCAATTCTTGCTACTTTTATCGAAATAGAGTTGATCCTTGCGGTTCATTGGATTGAATTTGCAAAGGTATGTTCTTCATGAATTTAATTTGAATATTTACTTAAATGATTTTGTTTAAATTTTGTATGATTTAAAATTCTATTTAATTGCTTACTAACATGTTTATGTAGGTTAGTGGTGCCAAAAAAGCTTCCACCTTCACGTGGTTGGCACTGTCAAGAGAAATTTATTATTCTTGAAGCCAAGTGAAGCTAAGAGAAATTAAATATTAGAAAGGAACAACAAACAAAAATTCTCATTTCACCACCTATATTGTAAAAATATCTTATTAAAATTCTCATTTCACCACCTATATTCTATGAACCATATTAGTGCCCACTTCCCTTTGACACCTGTTGATACCTATTTTGATACGGTTGATTTCATTATGGACATTATTATGTTTTGATTTAGTATGTGGTTAGACATTTGATCATGGATTATTGGGCCTCTTGATTTTGGTTACGCCGTCGTACCTAAAATTATAGGGAAATATACGTACCACCGTAATGACACCGATGTTACACATGCCCCAATGATGATACAGGTCTCCTTGCAAGGTGTTCGGAATCCAGAAAGGCTCACCATGTATACGCTTGTATCCCATGCCCCACTCAGCCTCCACATGCTTTGTGTTTGCCCTTTTCCCCCTTTCTTCTTGCATTTTGTCTTCAGTGATGAAACCTCGCCACCCTACCTGGGCGGCGGTCCCATGACCACCACCCAGGGACGGGATGGCGGTCCTATAACCACCACCGCAAAAGGCGGTGGTCCTGTACGCATTTTCTAGATCCTTCTAACGATCGCATCAAATGTAAATCTTGGATTTTACACGCTTTCTTCAACCACTTTGGCTTGCATTAATGTTTTTGGTCCCCTGGTAATAGTGTTTTTCCTTTGTTTATAGTAAAAGAGTTCTAATGGGAGTTACCCTCTAGTAAATGCATTGGTTATAAATAGCCAGCTTGTTTTCAAGCAAATGGCCCCTCATCCTCTCAATTCTCTTGTTCATTTTTTCAATTCCTTGCTTAGAATTCTATTAGTTTCATGTTTTGCTTCCATTGTTGGCATTTTAGAGGTCATATCATCTTCTTGTTTCAAGTCTTGTTTCATTGTTGTTGCATACAATCAAGTTTAACATAGAATAGCTTCATTTCTAGACTAGAATCCATTAAAGTTGTAGGTTTTGTTTTGTCACAAGGATAGTTTCTAAAACTCTCGGTACATCTTGTGTTGTATTCCCACAATAAATCCCGCTAGGAATTACATAGTCAAGCTCTGTTCACTTGCACTATCTCTCTCCTACTCGCATTGTATTCGGTCTATATCCAAAGCTACCATTGTTTGAATGCCATATTTTGTTGATACTATCATATACACACTTTTTGGATTCACGAGGACACGAAGGAATGAGGAGATCACACTAAGGGGAAAAATCACACACAACTAGATTTACCACTATTCTGTAAATGCCAGGTTTGAGCTATCAAAGTTCTAGTTATGACATATCAAATAGAGTAGTGAATTATTTTATTTCAGTTAAAAGTTCACTCTCGATATCACCGGGAAGTCTATGGGGATTGATAGTTTCTAAGAAACTATGATTCATTCCTCACTTCTAAGGTAGGATCGAGAGCCTTTCAATTCAAAATATATAGTTGCTTAGATATTTAGGATAAAATCACAACTGCATAGGTAAATAGCCATACCAGGCTACGTTGCTTGTTTTTATTCTGTTATTAGATTAGTTGTTCATTTTATAAATATACTAGAGTAGCTGCTCTTTAATTTCATTAAAATACGTCATTGAAAATACAAAATAGAAGAATACTTACATAGTGTAATACCTCTTTTTTTATAATCAGTTTATTAATGTTAGTTAAAAGTTGAATCATTTTGTATGACAATCACAGGACCTAGAGAGCCTAGAGAGTATATATTTGAACCCGTAGTGCCTCAGCCAAATCTACCCACAACATTAGCTGATATAGATCAGGACCTTAGGATACAAGTCTTTCAAGCAACAACAAACTTACAAGCAATTAGTGAGCAACTAAGAGGATTAAACATCGAAGATGACAAAGCTTACACATTTTGGTCAAACCATCCAAACTATAGATTACCTTGATAAAACATCTGAATGATTGTGTAAGGATTCAAATGAGAGAAAACATTTGGTTGTGATCCTTTGGTTCCATAACCTAATGTGGGAGACCTCCTCATTGACATAGATACTAGCTTACGTATTCAAGTTTCCAGAACACCTATTAGGTACTCCGAGAAAATCATACAACTTCTAGTTCTAAACATAGAGGCTGAAAAGGCATATGATTATTGATAGTTGGGAGAAGGGATTGATTCTTCACATGACCATAACAGGTCCACAACAACCACGAACTCACGGTTGTGATCCCCAAGTCCCACAACCCAATGGGCCTACAAATCAATTAAGTATTGACACCGGCTTACGAACGCTAGTATTTAGATCCTCACCACTCCCACTAGATATTATAGTATAGTTCTCCATATTAAACATAGAAGCCAATCAATCTAATATTTTCTAGACTAGACCAAAAACCACCCATAGTTCACTACAAATCCATTAAACCACCTATCACTACTTTCATGACCTTGTCTGGAGATATATACGAAGCTCCCATAGGTCACTTCCCACGTATCCAACAACCAAGAAACAAGATCTCGGTAGAGCTCGACATTGATTGGAGCCTCCGAGAAGCCATTATATCTGAACGAACCATTACACCAATTTAGGTTAGGAGGGCCTTCTTCACCTTAGATTCACATATTCCATTATTGTGTATTGAGGATATAAGATTACCCGATTAGCTTGCTATGTATCTATTCACATCCAAACATTCACCGGTTGTCTCGACACGACCTCGGGAGGTCGGGTACAAGGAAGAGGTACTTGTAGATTCCCATGCTCGCATGTCACTTTTCCATCGTACAAAATTGGTGAACCCAATGTGAAACAAACAGTTCTTCCTTTTATTATTCTTCATTTCTCTCATCCACCTTCGCTCTTTCCCATTATTCTCATGGGTATTCATATACCCCGAATATGTTGGGATATGATGCATATGGCAGACCTCTCTCAAGTCTCGGAAGTAAACTATAGTCAAACAAATAGACAACCATCACCCTCGCTTTCTGCATGGGCTGATAACTATTCAAGTAATTACTTGTCATCTCAAACTCCCCCTCAAAGAACTAGCTCAAGTTCTTCATTCCAAATTGAGGAGTTTGATCAGCTTTACACAAAACACAAACCACAAGCCATCAGTGCTCTAACAATATGATGTTTACTTAGAGTCCACTTCATCTCCTCAGGTCTTGTTCAGACCACAGATCAATAGACAATCAGATCCACTCCCCTTTTTGGATGAGGAATACTTAGCACGCTTCGCTAAAAGTGAACAACGTTTCCAAAACATGTATCCACCAATAGGAAGTTTGCAAATACAATCTGATACCCTATTCCAGAAAACACCCCCATTCCTCCACCTATGGGAAATACCCTCGGTGAAGCTTGGCAGGGTAATGACCAATTCATAGCAAGGTATCATACCCCTTTATAACCTCAAGCTATACAACAAACACCCTTAAGGCAAAGCACTTGCTATGTCTTCACCAATGGAGGTCATTTCAGCCTTAGCTGAAAAGGTTAGAGGGCTGGAACTTGCTCAAGCAAACCAAAATTCATATTTTGGCAAGCGAAGAATCTCAACCCTTCGTATCATCCTAGTCGATTGATCTCCTTAAGGAAACAGGCATGTTAGGCATGTCTCCTCAAAATCCTTATAGTTACCCATAATAAACACCAACTAGACCATGTTTTCAAACATTGTCTCGATTGAAAACATGACACCTCCTGAGCTTGGCACCAAACAACCCGTACTGCACAATTCTCCTCCTAAACATTTATTCAAAGTCACCACAA